>UPTC01000056.1:53988-85002 GCA_900537255.1 Acanthocheilonema viteae | reverse complement strand
TAACGATGGTCCAGGTGGAGCCGGTCAATACACATTTAAAATTTATCATATCGGCAATAAAATTCCCGGTAGGTGTTTCGTAAGTAATGGATGAATTTCACAAACAATGAAAAAGTATTATAGTAATATTTTAATTGTGAATATTAAAAATGCTTGTTTAGTTCTTATTATACTGATGATTGCTGGGTACTATGGGTCTTACATTATTCGATAAGGAAAAACCTATTACTTTGATAGCAAAGCTGACATATCACACTTTCATAATTTCTCTTTTATCGATGCTTCATCTTGCATCTTCAGAACAATTTTTCAAAAAAAAAAACATTTAAACCAATTGATTTAGTAAGATAAAGAGATTTTCTTTTATCTCATTTTCTTTTATTTGTTTTTAATTGCTCTGGTTGTCATTTTTAATTTGCTCTCGTCCTTTATGATCTTCAGAAATGATGGAAAACATCTCCGGAACAATTTTTCGAAAAAAGAATATGAATTAAAACTAATTTATTAGTGGAATAAAAAGATTTTCTTTTATCTGTTGTCATTTTTAATTTGCTTTCGCTCTTTATCATATTAAGAAATGATGAAAATTTTGATAGCAATATTGTCAAAGAAAATTTTCATGCACTTTCCTTTTTGTTCTTTTATTTTTTATTTTTTTTGCATTTTTTTCGGGTCAAAAAAATAAATTAGCCTTTTATTTCAAAAACAAAAGATTGGCAGATTGATCGAGCAATTGATGATTAAGTAGTGGAAACTCATAAATGAATGCTAAATTTTGGCAGTTAAGTAAACATTTCATTACGAGTAAGATCAAAGATTTATTTGCCTCATCCAATCTTTGTTTTTGCTCTAGAAAGAGTAAAAGCAAAGATCGCATGAGGCAAATAAAAAAGTGTAAAATGAACTTTTTTCAAACATTCCACCCAGTTTCTCGAGCGGAATAGGATTCTTTTTGGGAAATCATTAAAATGACTGTAAAGCTGATCAAATACGAAACGCCTATGTTTTTCTAAAAATTGATTCAAATATTTGAGAGTTTTTTTGTTTTTTTCCTGAGAAAATTCTAGTATAAGCGAGATATTCTGGAGATATTTGAACTTTTAAATAAAAAAGTAACCGATTTGGTACACAATTCATCAAATTTTTTTTTGAAGTATGGTTACGTGGTGTATTGCCGACAAATGCATTGGAAGCACACGAAGAAGCATGGAATGCTTATCCCCATACAAAAACACGTTATTCATCTCCATTTTTGGACCGCTTTAACATTGAAGTGGAAACAAAGTATTATGATGATGCCGGTGATCAAGAAAATGTTTTCGAGCTTACCGGCGATGAATTGAAAAATCGAATTGTTGGTAAATTTTTGAAAAACAGTACACTTTTTCTAATTTTCGAGTCATTTCTACTCAAAAGGTGATTATGTTAGTGATTTATGAAATTAGTTTTAGATGTAAATTTTTGCCATTTTTTCTCAATAAATGTTTAGAAAAAGATTGACAAATGTAAGTTTCAATTTGTAGATGTAATGGATTTTGTGAATGATGCGTTATCACCGTATGATTATGTTCCTGAGGAAGATCCAAAATTATATCATAGTATAAAGACTGGTCGTGGGCCGCTGAAAGAAGATTGGATTGAGGATTGCATTAAAAATGGAAAACCTATTATGTGTGCTTATAAACTTTGCAAAGTGCGTTGTGGCACTGGAAATTATTATTTTCAACAACCAAAGCAAAACGCGAAATTTCATTTGACAGTTTGAGACGTATAGAATTTTGTTTGGTTAACGTCAAAAATTTTAAGAAATGGATTTTACAAAAATTTTGCGGAACGAATTTTGGAATTATAATATTAAGGAATTTTTCAGGTTGAATTTCGATTTTGGGGTTTACAAACTCGCGCGGAACGTTGGATACATAGTCATGCTCTACGTAATACTATGCTAAGGGCACACAAACAAGCGTGGGCATGGCAAGATGAATGGCACGGTCTTACGCTTGGAGATGTACGAGAATTGGAACGAGATGTAATAATCATTTTTCAAGGATTTAGTTTTGGATCAGAATTCTTACATCAGTGTGTTTACCTAGGCATATATTAAACACTTATTATATTGAGAATATGTGCCCCGGAGAGGAAAACAGAAATGAAATATCGCTCAATTCCTGAGTAATATTCAAGCATCAATTAAAAATTTTGTCGGGAGTTGATTTAAACGGAATAGTTTGGTGTCATGACATCAATACTACTCTTCTGGAGTTGGCATTTATAGGGGATCCCCTTTCTGGAGTTAACATTTATGGAAGATCTCATTTAGTCGAAACAGTTCATTTATTTGCAGAAAAGTAGCAATAACTCATAAGCAATTTTTGTCTACATTTTCAAATAAAAACTTTTCCTTTCAGGCAGCGGAACATTTGTCCAAATTAATGGCACGATCATCTATTTCTGCTTCTTCCTCGGTTTATTTCGATTGCGTGGAAGGTTTTCCAGCCGTGGAGAATTCTCAATCGCTGATAAAGTGGAGTTCGGAGATATCGCTTATTGGTGATCATGAAAGACTCTCATCTTTTCGAATGGGACAAAATATGAAAGTGGCAACTAATGCCGCATCTGATGCATCTTTACTTGTAATCATCTTCTATGATGATATTTTCGCAGATGTAAGTTTTTTACTGAAATTAACTTGTGAATAAACTTGAACATGTAAATCTTAAAAATTTGGTTTTATGCAGAGTCGTAGATAACTCATATTTATTTGTCAAAAATTGACAATGCAAAATATGAGCAGCCTTGTACGTATTAAGGTTGTACTCATCAAAGTCCTTAGATATGCATGAAATTTGAAGAGTATGTAAAAATTTCATGAAACCCTGTTTACTATTTAAAAGGTTTTGTATTTGTTAATGAAATATGATTCTCCGAATTCTTGCATAAGTATTAGTAAAGTCAATTAATTTCAAAATCAAAATTTTTGTATATAAGAAATTTAATTATCCTTTGCTTAACATTGCTTAACATTCTTCGATTAAATTAAAGAAATTTTAAATTTAAAGCAGTTTTAGACGAGTATTATGCATTCACTTGAATTAACTTCATCTATGGTCTTGTTTCTTCATGAATTAAGCATGAATAAATTAGTTTGGGACTAAGGCTGCAAGATTTTACAATATCTGGTCGTGTCCTCTTTTGTAATAGTATACCATTTGGGACTGCATCATATTCAACGGTTCAAACATTTCTGCCATTTCAATTGGCATTGCAGTTGATCTCTGCAAAAAAAGAAACATTGATTATATCGTTTCAAAAAATAGCCGATTACTTAAAAAACGATCCAATAGTTAAATAATGCTTCTTACATTTCGTGATTATTGTAAGATCAATTTTGAAATAACCAAAATGTTGCCATCCTTACGAATAATATAAGATAGTACCTATGCTGTTCATTTTTACCAGGTTTCAACGGATCAGAATGTAACAGATCCGAATTCTTTACGTTTAACGATAGAAAAGCAGATCTCAGCAGATTACCAGCATTTGAAAGGACACATCCACTTTTTACATATATCATGCGGTCAGGAATTCGCTGACACAGCTTTACATTTGATCTCAATTACACCAACATATGGTCTCGTTCATCCATCATTGGCATTACTTCTTTCTTCATCGCAATATTATTTTGAGGTTTGTTTCTTGATCGCATGATTTAATAAGAATACGGTATTTCTCAAGATATGTACCATAATCATACATTTGCTTAAGGTACGTGTAATTTTCTCAAAAAAATTTGTATTAGAAGTAAACTATCTAAGTGCTTGGAGTAATGCGAGTTATCACACACACTTGTTAGTTTTATAATGTATAAACACTGGAATGTTTTTTTTGTTATGAGATTTTTGCTGTTACCGTGATATAAGAGATTTCTCTCGTAAAAGTTTTTCGGTTTATATAGTTTGTCCTTTCACGGGCAATTATTATTATAAGCTTTATTCTTCGCGGAAAATTGCCAATAATATTATGTTGGAATAAATGCTTTCAAAGTTTGAATAAGGAATTGGTTAGATCGCAGTTCAGAAGAATATAGTTGATGAGACTGCTGCGTTCTGTGCAATAAATTACACTGAAATAAATTCTTTTCGAGTTGGTCGGTATTCGATTATAGGAAATAAGTAATAAGTCATTTGTAAACGGAATTGACGGTAATAAAAAAGAGGTCATAAAATCATTGATACAAAAAACTGATATAAATAATAATTGCCTGGTCATCTGAAAGGTGAAGCTAAATGAGGTCAAGAGTGTATGGCAATACTCAAAAAGTACATTAAATGAATGCTCATTTATTTATAAGAATTTATGACAAGCGACAATAATTTTGATAACAAGCATATTTTATTATTTGACTGAGAATAATTGATATAAGAATTTCTATAACATAGATTTGACAAATATATCAGCATTTTGACTATAGATATTTTACATTATGAAATTATTTTGGTTTTCCCGATAATTGCTAGCTGGTAAAAACTGTTTGTGGAATGAATAGCAAAATGATATATAGATAGGATAAAAAAGGAAGAAGTAGAAAATAATAGTTTTATTTGATCTTGTGAACATTAAATAAAGTAGGACTTTAATAACGAGCTGCTCATTTATATTATTTTTTAGCACGAATGATGTTTCAAGAATAGTTGTGAAAATTGGATTCTAATGCTGCAGCATTTTGTTATTAAATAGACTAATATTAAAGTAGATGGAGGAAACCGTTGCTTGACGATAATACTTATCAGTTCATTGAATAACCATTTTATAAGCAAGCCTCTTTTATTTTGGTTAGAACTATTGGTAATTAAAATCGTTATACTCTTTTCACAGTGTTTCTTATAAATCGAATAATTTAATGGCCGAAAACTTGAAGCATAATTGAATAAGAGAATGCGATTAACTCACCAGCTTGTCTTTTAAATTATTTTTAGCTTAATAATAAAGTCGGTAATATATGGTTAATTTATACATAGTCGCATACTTAATTTTAAAATCAAGCACTGTTTTTAGGCTGTTCGGAATACATTACAAAAAGCTAATGAAGCATACAATCAATTTATGCATTCCAATGCTGGACGAAATTTTAATGGTGAAATATTTGCTGTGGGTGATTATTTGGGTGGAATACTGTTGCATGAATGTTTGAAACAATCCAGAAATCACTGCCATATGCAACAGTCGCATCAAATTGTTTCTCGACATTCCAGTAGTCTTTCTACCAGATCTCATATCATCGTAAAGGAGAATAGACAAGAAGTAATTCATTGTTCGTTAATACCTAATAGAAATAAGATTTTATCATATCAGAAAATATTATATCCTGCTGCAGTGTAACAGAGACGGCGTTATGCCATCGTACGTTTTTGAAAGCTTCAAAAGGGCGAGAAAATTAATGTCATACCTGCCGATGAATATCCTGCAGTGTGAAATATGAACAGTTTTGCTGTGGCATACCGCTGTCAATACTAATCCTATGGTTGAGTAGATTGGATGTAGCTAGCTGCCTTAAATCTTCCTTAGGTTCTTAAAAAGTCGATTTCTCTTCATAATTCTGCAGTTTATAGTCAAGAGAAAATTCATGGATGGTAGATGGAAATAAATTACAACGAAATTCATCGGTACCGCTGACCATGAAGTTCAGAAATTGTTCACGATCAACACCTAATTCAGAAGCTTCTTCAAACGTATATTAGTTTTGCTTTGATTTTGTTTTAAGTTATTAACTTCCAGATTACTTTTTTCTTTTAAATTCGTGCTCGATTTTACACTAAATGAGAATAGAAAAATGAAATTAGGAGAGAAATAAACTTACTGGAAATATGTGATAACATGCAGGTGATTTCAAATTTTATTACTTTTATTGAGATAAATTTGTTGCAGAAAGTGTGGGAATCTCTGGCTTTTCGTCCAAGTATGACATTCCTTCTCGGTTGTCCTTTGGCTTTTGTTTTGATTCATCGAAAATTTCATGGTTATGGTACATGTTTTTCTGTTTCCATTACATACATTTTATAATAACAAAAATGTCATACTTATATTAAAGCATGAAAAATCAACTCACCAAAAATTTAAACCAAATTTTTTATTTGATTTGCTTGCAGAAACTGAACCACTAGAATGTAATCAGTTGTTCAATATGTACTATTCGATAGATGCATGTGGTGCCCGGCTTGAACCAATATTAAATCCTCAACTTGCAATGTTGTTACCTGTGAATGTGCCTCGTTACAATGATACAGCCAATGCTGTTGAAAACACTGATGGGTAAATAATTGAAATATTTTCAAAAGTGGTAATCTAAGAAAACCTGTATGAAAGCTGTCTAAAGCTTTAACTAATACGTATATTTCGGTATAAGAGCCGGTTATAAATACTGTGATGATCCTCTACAGCAAATATACTAATATATGGTACACCTGCTTTTATGATTTAATTCCAAAAATTCGAAATTTTGATCTTCTCAGTGATTTATTTTTTTTTTTTAGTTTGACGAAGGTAAAGTAAAGGTAAAGTAATGACGTTTTTTTTTCTTTTTTTTTAAAAATTTGCTAGCTTTTCGAGAGATTTTATCTTTGTAGTATGCTTGATTCGTCATTATTTTGGGGTAATCATCGTATCGATCACATACTACATTCTCCTCACGCTATGATTACTTTATCTTCGTCAGCTCTACCCAGTGTTCTCCACGCTTCCTATTGGGAAAGTGATGATGTAGCTGCTTTTATCCTCAAGTCAGTTTAATTTTTTGATCTCAGAAGAACATTTTAAAATAATAGGAAATAATCCATTTGGCGTGTATAATCGTGTACAATCAACAGCTTAATTTCCCGAACTATTTTGTGGTTAGTGATAGTTGATATCCATAAGTTTCTCATATTAAGAAGTCTGTATATTGGTTTATCTTCCTGTTATTTCCAATGGATATTATTTGGAAAAGAAGAAGTTAACTATTATATGGCTATACTTTGAAGTGGAAATTTTGTTTCCAAAAATTTTTAGGAATCAATGGGGAGAAGATTACAGTTTGATACAAAGTTCTCGAAAAATTTTTCTCAAGATCAAAATAGTAGTTTAACATCAGTGCTTATATAGTTATCAAAATTGGTAATGTTTTTAGACGATTTTTGCATTCGGAAGGCGTGCGTCCAATAAATTTGGCTAACATTACAAAAATTCCATCGGAAATTAAGCTTGGCCCCGCAGTATGGAACAAAAAGCGAACTAAATATAAGGCTGGTAGTACAAATATTTTGTCTCCGATACATAGCTATTTCTTCTAAAATTTCTCATACTTTTGTTTTGATCTAAGTCCAGATTTAATTCGATATAGTTGAAATCTTAAATTGTTGATATTAAGGAAGGAGAAGATTTTGCAGATTGCCAATTTAGCACCGTGCTTTAGCGGTAATGACGTAATTTGCGTGGAAGGAACTGAGCAAATTATTCATGCACGATTTTGTTATGGACCGATGGATTTAGTCGCTTTAAGCCGTGAAAATATTTCTGCTTATATACGACCTACCGGAGGTGATTGGCAATTGGTTAAAACAGATATTACTGATTCCCATGGCAAAATTACGTTTGAGGTTTATTTATATAACACTTTTAATATTTATCTCACTTTTTTTTTCAATTTCTGCATGAATAGAGAAATCGATTCTTAAAACATGCAGCTCCTGATTCTACTTTTATTTTAATTCGAATTTCTCAAATTTCAAAGTTTCCTTACCAATAATCAAAAGTATATAATTCCTATTTGCAATATTTTTGTTAGATTCATGAACCTGCGAGAGATTACTTCGATCGCGTAGGAAGAAAAAATGATTTCAAATTTAGTTGAAGAATTCAATGTTCATGTTTTGTTGCAGCTTAAGAAGCGATTACCGATTGGAACACACTATGTGAAATTAATTGTGCATGGAGATCATTCTTTTCTGGATTTGTATATTGCTGTGGCACCACCCGGAGAACAATTCGTAGTATTTAGTATTGATGGATCACTTACTGCTTCGGTATCGGTTACAGGACGTGATCCGCGTGTTCGGCCAGGAGTTGTCGATGTGGTACGATACTGGTATGATTTGGTTAGTCACTTTTTCCTTTTAACCACTGGGCAGAAAAATATTAAAAGCTGAATAAATGATCGACTTTAATAAAAAATAAAATGAAAGAAATCAGTTGGTCGGTATCTCAAGGTCAGACAAGCTATGTTGAAAGCATTTAATTTTTGGTAATTCAAAATGCATTTCAGGGCTACACCATTATTTATATTACTGCCAGGCCTGACATGCAACATAAAGTTGTCGCTTTGTGGCTTGCGCTCCATAATTTTCCTCATGGTCTCCTCATTTTTACTCCATCATTTTCAACAGATCCTCTCAGGTCAGTTTCTCCAATTTTCACGACGTTTGTCAAAATGATCAGGGTTTAATTCCCAAGTACGAAAATCGCTAGAGTGACAAATTTGGTTTTATATCATACAAATTTTTATTTCTAGGCAGAAAGTGCTTCACTTGAAAAACTACTTGGAGATGGGTTTATTAATTACTGCAGCTTACGGAAGCAGTAAAGATGTTTCGGTTTATAGCAGTGCGGGAGTGAACTCGAGTCGAATATTTTCCGTAACTGGAGGGAAACGAGGGTGCACAAATATCGATTCTTATGCGTCACATTTAAAAGATCTTAACGAAGGATTATACGATTTTGCGAAACCATTTGATTCATCACTTGTCTTCCCTCCCACAAATTCATTGAATATCCTCAGTCGCAGGTTTGGAAGAAATTTTTTTTTTTTTTTTTGAAAGAATAGCTGAGTAGATAAAAACAAAGCAGTCAGAGGCCAACTTTCCCAAAATAAATTATATTTGAAAATTGGAACTTCGTCAGTTTTCTCATTCTGATTCATACCTGATCTTACCAAAATGAATTTTGCAGAAACTTGATACGACGTACAAATTCATTCACTCCTCGAAGTGGCCGGCAAACATTTGAAAAGAGCAGATTATTGTAACAAAAAATATCAATCAGTCGTTCAAAGATTTCGTTGTAATAAAAGTTTTGCGATCTCAGTGTCATACGCTGTTCAATCTGTTTCTCTATTATCATTGTTGTACAATGTATATTGTTATTTTCATTTGTTATACATTTTCCGAATTTCAACTTTAGTGAGATCGTTGCAGTTGCAAGAAATGGGAAAATTATTACTTTCTTAATAATAGTAACAAAAATTAAAACATGAACAAAAATGCAAGGCTGTGTTTAGGAATGGTAGTATCGGTTTGACTTCGAATAAAGATTTATCGCATAAATAATGGAAAGTGTTCATATTTTAGCGAAATATTAGCCGTATCGTTGACGACAACAAGTGAAAAAAAAGAGAAAAAAGATGGTGAAATGATTCAGAATAAAACATTGGACCAAAACAAATAGTTATTGTTCAGAAATCTCAAAACAGTCTTTCCAAAAGAATTCATAAGTTCGTACATTTTGGAGAATTACAAAAATAAATTTGAATTGTAGAGCGAAGAGTAAACAATTTTGCAAATTACTGAAAACTAATTTTCAATGGAAGAGTTGCAGTGGCAAATTACGGTGATCGATTAATGAAAATTGATAATGTATTGAATATTGGCATGGCGGATTAAAATAACATATGATAATTTATGTAAAGGAACTAACGCAGTTTGAAGTTCTATCGAATTATAATCAAAACTTTCCAGTCAATTTCGTCAATAACTTTTGACATTCAATAAGGAAATAGTAAGCAAAGCATAAACGGTAAAAAAGCAATACAAATATAATTTAAGCCATTACGAACAATAAGCTGCGAATGAAATTATTTTCTTTATTAATTTCTTCGCGGCGGAGATATCATTCGCTGTTGTCGTTGAGGACTTCACTGGTGGATGTTGCGTCAACACGTGTCGGTACAAATAATCTTTTCGAGTGAATTTTTTATGGTATTCATCATATTCGAATGGTTGTACTTTCGTGTGCCTCCGTTCGTGCATTTTTAAATCAAATTTTCGAGTGAATTTTTTATGGCATTCATCACATTCAAATGATTGTCGTTCGTTCGTATGCGTCGTCCGTTTGTGTCTTTCCAAATTGCAACGCAGAGTGAATACTTTATTGCATAAATCACATTTGTGTTTTTCATCGATATGTATTTTCTTATGGTTATACAAACTGCCTGCACTTCCTAATTCCCTATCACATACGCAACATTTGAATTGCTTTTTTCTGGCTTTGATATCATTAGCCATGGTCGTTATTCCATGGCTATTTCTTAATTCTTTCATTGGCAGATTCCCTTCATCTGATACCTGAAATAGCCCAAAATGATTTGTTTACAGATTTGATGATTATTTTCCTGAGCAAATGCAAATTTTTTAGTCTTTCACTGTGGTTTTTACTGCGGGATGTGATCGAAAAACACTGACAATTTTGAAAGTAACAGGAAAATAGACGAAATATAAAAAATTCAATTTCGTTCACAGGAAGCTCTTTTGTCCCTAGCTAAAATGGAAAATTTAATCTCTGCAACGAAATTTAATTCTGAGAGCAATGTCATATTCATATGCTGTTATTTGCGCCATACACAATGGCAAACATAACCATTGCGAAATAATATGTCAGTGCCATAATCGAGAATTGCTTAAAATGGCGAAGTGTGAAATCCTGCAAAAAGTAAAAATTTTCAAAAAATATCCCCCAAAATGTGTAAATTGAGATTGTTACAGTACATTCAACCATCCTAAAAAATGTTCCCTAAAATGTATAAATCGAAATTGTTGCAATATACCCAAACAACCTTAACGAAGCAACATTTGCCACATTGAGAGAGAAGACCATTTTTATACAAACCGGCAAACCGTGCAATCTATGATCAGATACAGAAATCATAGAATGCTAATCTTTTTGCATAATAATTTTAACATTATAACACTCTAAAATTTTTTGTTAGTTACATTTGAAAACTATATTTTATACAAATGCGATTATAACCAGCAGCAAGTTCAAAATTGTCAACAATTCATTTAATTTGAAATAGAATGAATCATTCGAAATGCATACTATAAGAATCTAACATTAGTCATCACCAAAAAACAATGAAGCATTAAAAAATCAAAAGTTTAAAATTGTTAAAATTCCAATTAATTACTATTAAAATTTAGATTTTTAAGGTTGAAAATAGAAAAAAGTATCAAAATTTAGATCGACTTGTTGGAAGTCTTTTTGTTTTAGGAATGATTTAGAGTAGAAATTCAAAATTATTTGCCAAAAAATCAATATCTATTGCACCTAATTATAGCCTACTTTAAAATTTATAATAGGTGATCTCTTTGACGTGAATTTCTATGATTGGGAAAAGCCATTTTCACAGAAATTTGTTAGCAATAGAAAAAGGCATTTTTTCTGCACCTTTTCAGAATGTTTTGGTAATTGTCCGAGATCTTTGAAATCTATTTTTCATCGTCAAACGTAATTCAGTTTTATTAAAATTTCATCCGTTGAAATGAGAGCAGAAGCAGAAGTCATTTTAGCCATGAGATCCGGAATTAGGCCATATAGAATGTTAAGCATATACAACCACATCCGCTGTGCCAGATCATTTCATCCGAAAACTGATCTCATCGACATATCCTCGGAAAACAGTTTTCCACATACATTATAGTACTTATAGCTAAAAAATATTAAAATCGATTTTTTAATAAGACTTTTCCATAGTCACTTTTTACTTCAGTCATTCGGAACTCAGTAATCTGTTTAATCAATAATGTTTAAAGCAGTGTTAAACCTCAAAAATCTGTTGGTACTGAGAATTTATGCAAAAAACGGTTAAAAAAAAAAAGATTTTCAAGCAAATTAGTTTAAATTTTGACAATCTTTTTTAGTGAAAGAATTATTCGCCCCTTTTACATACAATCTCGTCGCTGTGCTATTGTCACTACTTCCTACATAGTACTCTTTTTTTTTAATCTCTTAATTGCCATGATAAAAGAATAAATTCAATAATTGAGATCAAATTATATAATACGTGTTCACATAATTTTTAATAAAAAACTTTTATAGCAAGTTTACTAATACACATAAAAGCAATTTGATTTAAAACATATTTACTATTTTATGTGTCCAATGATAACTGTATCGATGATTACTATTTTTCATACTCATCAAACTTCGGCATTCCCAAGCAACATAACATTTTTTACAGCTCAGAATTTAAGAAATTCTAGCTCTGGACTAAAACTTTGAATGTTCATTAATTTATTATTCTAAGACTTTGTTACTATTGAAGTAATGATTTTTAAAACAAAATGATAAGTTAGTTGATTTTTGTATTGAATGGGAAGGAAAAGATACAGTTATTTTATTTGTCCTTAGATAGATCCGATGAAAGGGTTTTACAGTGACGACATATTCTAAACTTTCTATGGCGCAGTGATGTATTTTCTATTCTAGCAAGATATCTTCAAAAGAAAAGAAAAACAAACAACGGTAAATGGAATGTATGCGAATGATATTGCTGCAAATTTTGACCATGAAATTTTTGAAAGATCAGAACAAACTCTTTAACAGTTGATTTATAATTCCAAATTCGATTTTAATCTATATCACAAAAAAAATATTAGAACAGTGAGGTAAGAAATTAAATCCAATGTTCATTTTAAACAAACTTATAATCTGCTTGATGATAACGTTTATGTTCATCAGTGTCACGTCATCTCATAACTCATGTTGCTTTCGTCCAGAATTTTTATCAATAGATGCATATCACATTCATTCCTGCAAATTAAGGAAGCATGGTATAAAAGCTTAAAAGTGAATATAGTTAAATAAAAGAACACAGCATTCAGCTTACTTGCAGTGGTCAAGTTTAACTATCTTTAAGACACTTCACATAGTTTATTTATCAGATTTTAAACTAAAAATCAATTTCGAATCAGTCTAATTCATATTACTCAACATGAATTTCCCAATGCAATTTTACATACATTAATTTTAATATATTTAAAATCTTCAAAATTGATGAATAACATTCTTTTTTCAATTAAAGAGAAATCACTTCGAGAAAAGTCGGCACTGAGATGACAGGCCTTCCGTAAATAATGAATTTGCATAAATTATAAAATTATTCCATATTGTATCTGTTTCACCGATAAAAAGTTGCCAATCACCAAAATCTATTTCTCTAAATTTCCCGATGTTACGAAGAACAGTGCGCAAATATGCTGACGTAATACTGAGCAATTTAGAGAAGTGACAAGCATAAAGACATTGATATAATTTCAACCCTTCTGAAATTTAATCAAGAATAAAATAAATTCTAAACAACAATGAAAACAAATCAAACATATTCAAAAAATAATGATTAATTTGATAAAAATAGAATTGAATTTGAAAAGACAAATTATCTTTATTTAATAACTATATGAAAGATAATTCTATTATAGCATTATCAATGTGCCTCAAAAGAGATGATAAATTCAAATGAAATGTTTATAATTTATACTAAAAATAATAGCTATTCTATAAAAAAATAAAAATTTTAGCTCTGAAACTTACAAACATCTCAATATTTTCAGAATAAATAAAGAAAACCTTTTAAAGATAGATCATCGATTTCAGACAATGAGTACTTTTTTAATGACTCGTCAAGATCAAGAATATTTATAATCTGCGTTTGCCTGCTGTGAATGCTTGATGGAAGGAACGATAATATGTCCAAGTCCGAGTATGGATTTGATACAGTTACAAAATCACAATCTAGTACCAGTATTACTTGCTTACTAAGCAAAAGTCCTTTTCGAAAACTAACCAATAATGTTCGTTTACTTTCAGGCCTGAAATTATGCAAAAATTGTCTTACGTGTTCAATTACTCAATCTACACTCAATTTCAGGAGTTCTAAAAGATTTATTATGAAAAATTTAATAGTATCCATTTAAATATTAGAGGTTTACACTTATTTATTTAACATGAAATGACAAGAAACAAGAATTTCTCGTGCCTGAAAGTCATGAATTATTCGGCTGCAAATATAAACAGTTTTTTTTGATAAAATTTATTAAACTTCTCAGAGTGAGACTCTAAAATCATTACGAACTGTTTCACATAACTACATGTCCTAACACAAGTTAGCATGAACATATTTTTTGCAAGTGTGTTTAATGAGCACTTCGCACTAATGTGTTTTCTTCAAAACTTATGTTGAATATTAGAATAATTAAACTTTCATCCTACCACGCAACTACATAAATAATTTTACTCCTTTTATTGTTAAAACAAAGTTTTGAAATATACTTACGGAATATATTGAGTTGTTAGTAAATCATCGAAAATGACAGTCGTTGTATCTGACATATCACAATTACACATAGCAGCACATACGGGTAATCTAAATGAAAGTCCAGAAAAAATGAAATTTCATTAATTCTCCAAATTTCGCTAAGATTTAACAAAAATAAATGATGATAAATACGGGAAATTTCAAATCTGAAATGGCCATATCACTTAATAATGTTAAAATTTCAAATTTAAAAGTTCCTTCCAAAATAGTCATATAATGAACAAAGTATGGAAGCAGTTAATTGTATTATTATCCATTGGAACCTGTGAATAAATACTTAAAAATATTCGCCAAAAAAAAAAAAAAAAAGTTCCTAACTATAATTTCAAATAAAACTTTTTCCAAACTTCCACTAGATGAAAGGTACAGGAGAAGTTCGAAGTACAACGAAACCTCTATCGAATTAACTCTGTTTTCTTCTTGAGATTTACCGGAATCAATAACCTCGTTGGAAAGTTAATCAATAGATATTTTAGATTAAAGATGAAAAAAAACCTAACACAATATGGTGTGTGTCATTTTCCACTTTAATCGCTATGCAAATATTCTCTAGGAATAATGCACTCCAAACAACGTAACATTTGAAACCACTTAAATTACAATTTTCTGACTGCTTCACCTCTGATCTCAAAATATTCTGAAAGGAAAGAAATCTGTAGTAAAAGCATTTTTGGTTGAAATTCCAATTACTTTGAGTGCAATTTTGATAAAAATATCGAGTCTAATTCAAATGATAAGCCCGGATTTCAACACAATCTGATAAAGGATACTTTTTGTCAAATTTAGTTACATATATTTGTACGTCAAGGAAATGAGACCTCCGTTATCTTAAATGAACCTCGTCTGTAAATTGAACTAATCAATACAAACGCCTTATTCACATCTATCCAAAAACAAAAACGTTTACTCGAATCAAAATCGTATTGACTGGATGTATCGGAAGTTGATTTATGGCGCAAAGCACATTCTCTAAAACAGCTTCCTTTGCCTGAAGCACTTTACTCATCCTCTCAACCTCAGCATTCATTTGTTCCACTTTCTCATGCAACGCATCTGTCATGTCAATTTCACCTTTTATCGCCATCTAAAATTTTAAAGAATTCTGGCGAACAAGTATTTTTCATAACTACATTAGACGGAATGTCGTTCTTTAAACATAATAAAGAATTCTGAGTGAAATCCTAACTTAGGATATGACAATTTAATTTATAATTTAGTCTTCCCTCACCTACTTCCTCAATTACTGAGGTTAATTGGAACTTCGAAATAAGTTATTAACATTAATACTTATGGAATTTTTAAATTGATGAATTATACACAGAAATGTTATTCTACCCTGGAAAAAGAAGATATGTTGGAGGGTCATAGTTCACCAACCATTAAGGATTTTCCATTTTTGCCTCAATCATCGTCTATGCATCATCCCTCATGGAACACAATTAAAAGTTCAAGCAGAGAAAACAGAACAATTCATCGACTACCATAGGCAAAAATCTGTGCAAAGAAAAACTGAACTAAATTATTTATTTAAAAACCGTTTGAAAATGTTAGACAGAGTAAATGTTCTATTATAGAACAAAGAATCTCTGAGATGTAAATTGGAACGTTCGACATAAATTGTTTTCATGAATTTTTCAGAAATAAAAGGATAAAAGTAATAAAAAAAGTGCATAACACATGCGATATATAGAAAATTCACAGAATAATTTACTATTCGATCAAAGTTTACATAAACAACCATTTTTAATATAGATGATAATTTACGAGCTGCAATTTTTTATCAGGCTATGACAATCTGAACCTAACAAACTTCTTAAACGCTAAATACAAAAAAAGAGAAAAATAAGCTGATTTTAATACACAGGAAAAAAAACTGAGTAGATTGATTTATATAATGCTTATTTTTACATAGGAACAAAGAAAACATCTTTTAAACCTTGCGATCTTAAAACAAATCGAAGCAATGATTCAACCTCCCTGGGCTTCTCCTCTTACAGATATACTTGAAATTTAAACTATGTAATTTGTAACCATCAACAATTTGCATAAATCATAGGACTTAGGCACTGGCTTCATCAGCCAAAAGTGAAGTGCTGTAAGCGAGATCCCAAAAATGTGCCGCTCCATATTTTTCCAAAATTTCCCTTGCTTGCTTCTCCAGTGTTGCAACCATACATTTCACTTCACCAAAATTTCGTCGTTTCTGGATACCTTCCCAAATCTAAAAATTCAAAACTCAAAAAATAAATAAAAGTGTTCACTATACGTCTACTTTATTTATTATTTGCAATATCTGAATGCAGCCTATCAAGGTATTTCATTGGCTATTTAAAGCGATATCTCTCATGAAGAAAATTAAAAGCCTATAAACAGATAGAAAACTGACTCACGATCTATGTAAAAATTTAATCCAGTTGCTGAGAAAATCATAAAGAAGTTTAAAGAGTGCTATTTTTACTGTTTTACTCAATAATTCAAGGCTGAATAATTTTCTTTGATTTATTAAGTTTCATTCCACGTTTCGAACTCATATAATTTTCATACTTAGTGAAAACTTTACCAACCAGGGAACAATCATTTCTTTCTCCAGGTGTATCTTTGTTTTCAGCTTCTTTTTTTTGGCCAATGATTTCATCTCCCCATTTGATCCGATTTAACATCAAATTCTTGAATGCTTTTTGTTGTTTTGGTCCTGAAATAAAAAAGCAGCAAATCTCCCCTCTTTAATAAAATTAAGATACAAATGTAATATATACATAATGAATGTAATATATACATTCATTATGTATCTGCGAATGTAATATATACATAATTCAATGAATTTCAAACGCACCGCCTTCAACAATTACAAGATTGATATTACTGTGCAGCAGAATCAAACCCGTCATATGCAGTTGTTTAGCATTCATTTCAACTTTAAACTTCTTTGCAGGATGAGCCAAAGATTTAACCCTGAAACGATAGAACTATTTATTCCTTACTTCCTGCCTATAGTAAGATTTTAACAGATAACCACACTATCCTCACAATGTTTAACTTAATTATTGAATTCGTAAAAATAAACTTTAATTCTTCGAGTAAGAAATTCCAGCTCCTAAAGGTTAGTGTTTCTAATTACAATTAAATGGAATTTCAACTAATTAGAAACTCACTTATAAACTGCCATATGAACAGCCAGCGAAATGTCTTCCTTAATTTTTCGGATTTTCTTTTCCGATCGCTGCTCTTTAGTGAGCTTTCTTTGCTGATTTGCTGCTTCATGCTTACGCTGTCTTTCAGCCATTTGTTTACGCACATGAGCTTCAATTTTAGTCGGATCCTGGACGGCATCTGAACCCAGTACCCTCATCAAATTTGATAATTTAACTTTCGGTTCTGGAGCTTTGATTAAACCTAACCTGAAAAAAAAATGTCTGTTTTGAAAATTCTTTCGTAAGAAAAAAGAATCATTTATCAAAATCTGAAATAAAACAAGACATCAACAGTTCTTGGAAAAACAAAGATTTTTAAAAACAAACCTTATTTTCTCTGTCTGTTCTTTTTGTGCTTCTTTTCTGTTCTGTCGTCGGATTTTTTTTCGTTCTCGACTTGTCAAATAAACCTTGAATAAAATAAAAAAAATTTTAATATAAATAAAATTACAAGAAAAAGAGAATTTATAAGAAAAATATTTCATTCATAACGAACAGTAAAAACTTGCCTTCAGATACTGCGGTTGAAGAGGCTCATCAGGGGGTTTGAGCTGGATAGGATGCTCCACGAGATTTGTAATTGTTTTCACATACTTACTGTCGGAATCAATATTTTCATCAGGTATCATGTCATAATTACCACCTAATACGACTTCGTCCCACCATTCTACGAGTGGAATGTCGCTGACCTGAAAATTTAAATAGCCAAGCTTGAACGCCACAAGAGTTGTGCCAATCGTTTTGATTATTACATTCAAGAAGGATAATGAATCATTTTTCGCTATTCTTTTCTTGCTTCAAGGAAGATTGTTTAACAAGTAATGTTATTAACATACGGCAGATGATGAAGGAGTTAGCATAGCCAGTTTTACTGACGAGGACATTCCTGTTTTCTTGGCTATTTGCGTGATTTCTGCTTGTAAAATTGCTAAACGCGCTTTGGCTCGCTCACGTTGCGCTAATTTCTCAAATTCGCCTTTATCATGGAAAACAATTGCACGCTGCTTTCGCTGAGCAGATTTTAAACTAAAAACAAAATTAGACTCAACTATGAGCGCATTAGAAATGAATCCAACGACTAGAACTTATGTCTAATTAATCCGTTGATATAGTTTCACTTCTGGGACAAATTAGTTACAAGTTCATAATAAAATATAAATATTTTATTAATAAAATATTAAATATTGACCTAATACGTGGATCTAGATACTCGACAATTTTTTGCTCCGGTTCATCGGCTGGTTTTGCTTTTGAAAGTGCTCCATTACCTGCATCCTTTTCGACAAGCTGTGCAACTGTTGCCGTCCGCTGTGCTAATTTTTCTTTCAGTTCTTTGACCCTGGAAATATACTTAAGAATTAGGATTCCCTCACAATTTTAAATTTCTATAAAAGAAAATAAAAAAGAATTGCGAAAAAAAAACTGCGGAACCTATTGATTTTCTCCATCGAGTAATTCATAAACATGCTAGCTTCTTTCGTATTCAATTTTGATGCCTTCGAAATTACAGCTTGCGCCACGATGCCAGGCCTTGCCGTAAGATTCAACTGCCGCTTTCGCTCCTCAATTGCCATTTGAGCTTGATACATTAATTCCTTACTTTTGAGCTCCTGAAATTCAGGCCACTTACGGTACCGTTCATTTCGAAAACAAGCATGCAACAAAATTCAGCTTACGAGAAATTTTCACAGCATAACAAACAAAAAGATCGAATTAGAATATATGTCTATGTCAATCATTGTGTTTTGGTTTCATTGGACCTTTCATTATAAACGAAAACTAGTCATAAATAACCAAAAAGAGTTAAGCAAAAATATTTAGAGCCCATTTCTTCACAGCGTTATCACGAGCATTTGTGAAACAAATATCGATTAAGTATTTTCTGTGTAGTTTTTTCAACTTTTGAAATCAATTTCTTCATATAAAACCTACTTCTTCCGTAACTTCATCTGATTTCTTCGGCTCTGTTTTGATAAGAGTTGACAATATCGGTTTAGTGATGGCTGGAGTAGTTCGTGTTGGAGTAGAATCCGATCGTTCTTCAAGTTTAAACTTCTTTTGTGACCCATCTTCTTTACCATCCTTCGTTTCTTCGAACTAAAACTTTAAAATTTCATCGTTTTGAGAATTAGCAATGAAAATTCTTTTGATTTCGAATGGTCAAAATCATGCTGCAATAAAAGAAAGGGTAATTCGAACTCTTTGAACTGGTTGAAAAATGACAAGAAGTTGAGCAATGTTGATATGTATGTTATGTATGCAGTGGCATGATGTATGAGATTAAGCTTTGCGAGAGTATAAGAAGACAACTAAATACCCATTGGACAACTTCAAAAACTGCGAACTCATATGTGTATTGTAAAGATCAACTACTGATTAATAATCCAAAATTTTCAACTTATCACAGAGGTAACAAATTCTGTAATCACCAAAATTCAAATGCATATCTTAAGAGCATGAAGCAAAAGACCAGTAAACATTAAAACTGTTTGGGTTTCGAAAGTAAAACGTCAGACAACAAAAACTGATCAAAAAACAAAGATGTCGCTTAGAATCTGAATTTATCTCGATCTGTAAAACAATATCAAAGAATAAAGTAATAAACATACATACCCGATGTTTTCGTCTTCGGGCAAACTGCGGAAATGCATCAGAAAGCGCATCAATTAAACGCTTTCGTGCGGTTGAATCTCGAACATAATCGCTGACACGATCCCTCATTTTCTCATAATCATAACCTTTTCGCAAGCATCGTTCCACAATATCAACAAGCTTGTCATCCCGTTTATCGATATATTTCCGTATCAGTTTCTCCACATTACGATCACCCATTGCTATATTTCCTGGCTTTGAAAACTAGTTCGGCATCAAACCCTACTTTTAACAAAGAGCACACGATCGGAAGATGAAAGCAACGAGATCAGTAGTGATTAAAAATTATCCAGGAAATACAAACAAATTTATTGAATTAATTAAAATAAAATAGGCATTCCCGAAATCTGGGTTAAAGAAAATTATTTGATAACCTCATGAAGTTTATTGTACCAGTTCAGTTTTTTAAATCTCCGCTTCTCCATGCAATGTGATACGTTAAATCTCATCAACTACCAATTTTCGTAAAAAAAGGTGAGGTAAGGCCTGATCATGAATCAAGCAAGCAGAACAAAATTCATCATATCGTTTTCTATCAATCTTATGCATTGTAAAACAAAGTAAATCTCTGTACAAACATACCAAAGTTAATCTTGCCCTCGACAAATTTCTTCCTTTATTTAAACATTATCTAAGCTTATAGCATGAAACCGAAGCTTACAATTTAGCTCTTCCTGATTATATGAATACAAGTGCGAACTCATACGCAAATAACTCACACTGTTTGACAAGAAAGAAAAAATAACAAAATGATTTATTCCAATGCCAATATAACAAACACGAAAAGATGACTGATTATTCAGGCAATAATTTCAAATCTGACTGGACAAAGCAGCTGCGGTTTATTGGAACGTGTTTTGACTAAGTGAGCCTTCCTCGGTTCTGCTGGCTGAAATCGATCAAATTACTTATTTACATGATTAGAGACGGTGGAAAAGATGACAAAGAATGTACTTAAAGATATAATCAGATACAGTCAAAACCGATAATACTTTTAAAAAACATGAAAACTTGCAAAAAACAAAACATTATTTAATATAGAAATTCTTAACATAGAGCATACATAAAGAGATAAAAAACATATAATGCATCGAAAAAATAACGATACAAACAACGCATTTTTATATATCTACTCCTTGTCCTCCAGCTAAGCTTCTTTTGGTCACCCCAAATTAAGATTTCGTCAAAATTACTTCTTCTCTTTTCAAACCTCATCTTGAATTTAAAATAAAAAAAACGAAAATCACTAACCATTCTTCTGATGGGAAACATTTGACCAGTTTCTCGTGCGAGTTTCTTCTTTTCCTCATTTTCCTTAACTCGGTTTAAGAAATCTTGACGACATTTCGACGGTCTCACATGTTCAATACGGACATTGATACGCTTTTGTATAATGCGATTCCTACAAAAAAATTGTGAATTTTAATGAAGAAAAGCAGAAGAAATACGTTATATTTTTTAAAGTTAGCAATCTTTCTCAGTATTTCAAATTGAATCAATCCTTTCTGTGCTAAAATTTTTCGGTCCTTTTCGACTGTTCTTTATGATAAGGCAGGAAAAATCATACCATTAAGGTATGACACAATATTTTCGACTAGTATCGTTAGTAACTACAGACGATGTTTAGAGTCAGGAAACATAGAATATCCTGAAATTAGACAGAAACACAGAAAGTGACCTAACACGTTTGTTGACCAAAACTCCAACAGCGTGTTTGGTGACATTAAAAACACGTCCAGTTCGTCCATGATATGCCTTAAAAGGCATACCCTTCTGAAAGGCACCGTTTCCTTTAATGTCAACGATGTCACCACGCCTATAAGTCCGATAAAATGTCGACAACGGCTCCACCCCATGTTTTCGAAATGCTTTAGCAAACATATAACGTGTACCACGTCGAATACCTTTTGGGTTCACCATTTCTAGTGATGTGTATCTGAAATTTCATTAACAATACATTCCTCGTTACTAGATAATTTCGTTTTCAATCGAGATTTCCTCTTAAAAATAACCAACGATTACTTATTTAGAAATATATTTGTAAAATACCTTAATCAAAGTTAGAATAATATATAGCGCAAAGTAAATGTAACATAAAATGTACTTGTAAGGATTGACCAAAATCTATTTCTTTATCATTAATAACATTTTTTTCTGTTGTCTGGCAATTCTATTTTCAAATTTTCAGACATAAGCAAATAATGATTCTCAGTAAAACTACGTAAAAATGTTCCAAACATCAAATTTCCATAAAAATGACCAAAAATACTTTTTTCATATTTACAAAGAATAACCCAATATCAATCAAATCTCAATTACTCTGACAAAAGTTATGAAAGTTATGACATCTTATCGATTATCGATTATTTTGCATATCATAAATTGATGTACATCATAAAAACATATAAAATACCATCACATTACATTATCCAATCCTACCCAAGGAACTTCAAACACCTCACACCTCCCCCGCTTTCCCCGCCTTCTACAGCGATAGTCATTGCCCACTCTATTTCTACTATTCCCAAACTGTAATTTTAACGGACCGTCTCGGTCCGTTAAAATCTCATGCTGTGATTATTGACTGCTTTGGATTGCGGCATGCTAAATTCGGTATGTGTAGAAGTTTTATAAGTATATTCCTCGCTTCATTGTTCTCAAATCCAAATTTTATTGTGACTTTTTTTCCATTTTCGAAATATCTGTTGTTAGGGTTTGGTTTTTTTTTTTTGGAAATCAGTAATTTCTGCTTTTTTGCATGTATAAAATTGCATGTATGCTAACGCATACACTTTGAATCAACGGATAAATCTTCATGATTCAATTGTTCGGCGTCTAGAAAAGCGATATTATTGTAATGATTAAGTGTACTATCTTGTCTGCTTATTCTGGAAGAGGAATGAAAATACCGTTTACTGCGATATGCTATTTTCTGTGTGGAAGATTTTAGGATGTTCGTTATGGATATGTATATTTAGAGTGTGAAAATATAAAATGCAATATGAATGATTACATGCCAAGTGAAATATGAATGGATAAATGCTGCATAACTGTTATCGAACTTATATATCCTTTTCAATTTTTATTTCTCGGTATATAGAACCAAAAAAAAATCAGTGAGGTATAAGTTTAGTGCATGATGGAACATTTCATAGCATTCAAGAATGGCGTAGCATTAGCTTAAAGTTTTACAATTAATTTAAAATAAATTCCCAGAATTTGTAATGAAGCTTGCAGAAATTTTCTGAAAGAGTCAAATTGATGGGACACTTTCCAAAATTTCGTTTTCTGCACTCATTTCATTGTTTTCTATTCAGTTTATTCTAAGGATATTCAAATGCTGTATTCTTTGGTAATATATCGAGTATTCCGTTGACAAGTATTCCTTTTTTGCCGTAGTCGATAAACTGTAAATTGCTCGTTTAGCCTCTTTGAACTTTCTGTGTCTCTTTCCCTCAACTTAGGTACAGCGCCATCACTTGACTTTACATTTTCTCAACGTGATATCCAGAGATGTTATATCCTTTTTTCAGTTTGTATTTTAATGTCCTTAATTTATAGTTTTTCTTTTAAAATTGTTAATTGTCATAAGTCGTATTTCACGGAGTGAATTTTCATATGAAAAGATTTGTAAATGTTTATTTCAAGGTTACATAATGGGTCTCGCTACTTATGCGTATAGATTTATTACCAAACGTTTTTCAACACTTTTCGTGGCACTAACTGTTGGAGCAATTTCAACAGATTTGATCGTTGATAAGGGTGGTGATTACCTCTTTGATCAGGTAATTTTTTATCAGTCATTTCAATTTATCAATTACAACCAATATCATATTATTTAGGGAATTTAAAAACGGAGAGAGTAAGTTTTTGTAATACGGTATATAAAACTTCATAAGTCTTCACAGCGCATATTTTTGTTCAGTGGTTCTTATCTTTCGTTATGTATGGCAATTTCTATGAATAATCTAATCGCTGCTGTGGAATTTACTTTTCAGTACAATAAAGGGAAGTTATGGAAGGACATCAAGGATAAATATGTCGATGATTTGGCTTTTACGGGATGACTTTCATCTCTTTCCCTGATATTAATAAATCCCGTAGGAGCAGTGATCTATATATATATATCTCGATGTTCAGTAATTAATAATTATTAGTTTTCATTCTATTCTGTATAAACAAATATTGGATCAAAAAATTAGTTTCCAGCAAGTACATAACGTATGACAATAAATTTCATTTTGCGATAAATAAGCGATAGTCTTACAGTTAAAGCTTTTCCTTTCATGAAAAAGATCACTTATGACCGGTTTTAGTTCAAGCAGCAATTACATGAAAAGTTTATGCGATTGCTAATATTACAAATCGTTTTTGGTTTTCTTGAAAAAAATTTCATTTTTCAGGATGAACGATTCCATTTTGCTTGATGAACCTCTTTCCTCCATTTCTTTCATTTAAATTCAGCTGTGTTTTCTAAACATAATGGTATCTTTCCCATACATCTTCAAAACATATGTAACTTCGCACATAACCCGTGGAAAGCCGATAAAAGGATTCTCTGAGTTGAAAACTTCTCCAGTAAAAAGTTTCATAGATTTATAAAATGAAACATAAAATCACATTCATCAAGGAAACTATCACGGTGCTGAATAAATCATAATCATGAAATGTGTAGAAGGATAGTGCAGTTCGTCAGAAAAACTTCTTTAAAGATGTATAACACTTCTTAATTTATAACTGATTGTAAATAATTTCACCTGCACACATAACCGTAGCTGGAACAGTTTGCTTTTTCTTTTCTTAAAATGTGTAATATATAATCCATAAACATAGATATTACTTATCTGAGTTTAATCACCCTGAACATCCTCGGCATCCACAATGGACGCATTCTACCACGCGGCCCTGAAAATAGCTCCAATTAATTCTTCGCTCAATGCTTTTCACATTTAGTCTTCATTTCCATATTTACGACATTTCATCGTCATTTTGCTCCAGCTTGAATTTCAGAAAGTCTTCCTTGCGAGAAAAATAAGTACTCATGATAATACAACAATCAATTATCAAACTTAATTACGTGTTCTAACTTTTCACCATAGTTCCTAAGAGAAACATAGTATGCAGAGTTGTTATAAAAACTATAATGGGAATGTGCAATCGTTAGTAGAATATGTCGAATAATCAAAATTAAAGCATATTGTTCTCTCCTTCCCTCTCTCCGTCAATTTCAAAAATTGAAGAGTAAACTATGAACATTTTTAGCCGTTTTAGACCTTACGCAAGGTAAAATCGCTGAAATCCTTACAAGTACATTATTAAAGTTTTCTAGGTTTTTGATAAATATAATATTTAGCCTGCAATAGAGTTTTTGTTTAGTGTTTTCAAACAGATTTCGAAGAAAAAGGAAAAAATGATAAAATCAAAACGGTCCACCAACCACATCTAATTTACTCTTCGGTACACGACATATACAATTGGTGCCAAAATTAGTATCCCTTGTTTGGATGCATCGTAAACAACATAAATTCTCATATCCTTGTTTCTTCCACTTCGCTATCAATTTCTCGTCAGCTAATTTGGTATCCAAACAAAACTGATATAATTCCCTGCTGATTACTTGGCGTTTATAGTATAAATCATAAATATATCTCGAACGCTGATGATGTATCTGAAAAAGGTCAGTGTTCTTAATTTTGCACATAAATGCCATCATATAAATAGATATCATTCTAATTTGCATAACGTTATATGAGTATTAACCAACTGCATCACATAAGTACAGCATTTAATCATATGTAGAATATGCCATTGGTAAACTCCTCTCTCTCTTAATTTCTTACTTGTTTTCCTTTTTCAAAAACATCGAATGCTAACCTTAAAGATAGGCCAAAGAGTTTCTGTCTTACGTTTCCCTTCATGAGGATCTGTTTCTGCTTCACGCATCTTCGCTTCGAATTCATCCAATGTTGGTTCAATCAAATCCCATCCTTCTGGTGGTTGCTTATGCATTCGTCGTAAACGATTCGCAACAGACATTATCACTTTTTCAGTTTCAAATTTGAGAATTCCAAGAAACCTTGTAATATCAGGAAATTCACGAAATAATAAATCATAATATGGTGTTGAACACTCCCGAATAAAATTAATAGCTTCATTTTGACATATAATTTGATACCAACTATCTTTTTATCGTTTTGCTAGATATCCTGTTTAGGTGAAAATGCTAGAATATAGTTGAATTAAATGTCGTACTAAGAAATATCATAATAACCGTTTGATGAATCACATTTTCAAGATGCTAAGCCTCAGGAAGTTTATTCCATTCTTGAAATATCACTGAAATATCATCTGTTTATTCCACTAGTCCAAGCTACCACTCAAATATCACCCGATTATTCTAAGAGTTCGAAGAACCATGATTCCGGAAGAAATGAAATAGCACCATTACTTAATCATAACAGTAAATTCAAAACACAAAATTACAATCAAGAAACCAACCACACCCACCCAATCTCATCACCAAATCCTTTCAAGGTATCAAATTTTTATAGGGCCAAGACGGTCCGTTGCATATAAACAGCCCGCTCCGATTGTTAATTAACGACTGGCCCATATGGAGTTATTTGCGGTCATGCGATTTCGTCTCCTTTGTTCCCTACTTGATTCCGGTCCTGTTAGTTACTCCTGTTTCTGAAACTTGTAATCGTGATAAGGATCGAACTGATATCTGAGTTGCCGAAGTTCGATTTTTTATATTCTAGGAAAAACGTGTGTGATCCCTAATAATAGAATAAATGAAATGCAACAATTAGCATATTTGTTCTGAAGGATGTATAGCTTAGTATAAGACTAACATGATTTCTTACTTTCTATCATGTATTTATGCCATCGATTAGCACTAAGTGCTAAATTGTTTTATTCTGTCTATTCCTCGTATATTAGAGTATTCCAAATTTCTTAATTGTTTTTATTTTCTTTTTTTTCACTTATTATGACAAAGCAACAAATTTCAAATCTTCGTTCTACGTAAACTAACACTGTTTATTTCATTCTCAATGATTTCGATCATAATGTTTCCAGTTTTTTTTTTGATGAAATATTTTAATTATAAATGTGTTAATAGTTTCATTACAATAATTCATTTTTTCATCTCTTATAACTATCACTTCCCAGTTCCATTCGTCCTTTATGTATTTCATTATGCATTTCCGTGAAATCTCTGTATTGATAATCTCTTTTTTGTTTTATAATCAAACACTCCATTCATTCTTCTTGATATACAATGAATCTCTTTCGCTATCGATACGTCTGTTCTGTTCCATAATATTTCATTAAAGTAATTCATTTTCTTATCTGACATTTTAGGCATATCATACATTTACAGGAAATGGTGTACATTCGCGAATATTGTGTTTCGATTCATGCATTTGTATTCCTAATCCATACCACAAATATGTTTTGTCGCAAAAGTTCACGAGTGTCGAATTCTTTTTTTCAAAAAAATGTTATTGGCAAGTTAAAAAAAATATTTTATAATATCAAATAGAAAAATCTAACGAATAATATCCAGACTTTGAGCATTTATAATACGAAATAAGTAAATTTCAGTGCACAATAGATAAGTGTCTTCCTATGATTACTTATTTGTTTTGCAACAACTGATGTAACTGACAATCGAATAAACACAAACTGAATATATATCATTAAAAATTGGATAAAGTCAAACCAATATATATATCATTAAAAATTAGATAAGGTCAAACTAAATATCAGTGACAATTAGATATGCACAAACTATCGCCGAAAACTCAATAAATACAATTCACATATCATTGATAATCGGTCAAGTATAAATTATATATCATTAACAATCAGATAAGCATAAGTTGATAGTTTAACAAGTAATTAAATTGACGAATCGGTAAGAATACGCTGAGCCAAACGAAAATAAAAACCAAATAATATAATAAAATTTGTGTAATAGATAATGGTATCATTTAATCAGTAAAATTTCCTGCTCAGTATTTGAAAGGGAAATTGTAGATGTGAGAAAATTTTTTTTTTTTTGGAAAGGAGTACTATTAATTTCTCTCGAGAAAGATCTATATACCATCCTCTGCAGTTTTATAATCCATCGTTTGGAAATGTTGCTAATAACAAAGCAATTATAACGTATCATAAAAAATTCGAAAAGTTGAATGTCGGGAATTGTTTCACTTTTCGAAATAAATGAGATTGCATTGTAGATAGCAATTAGTAAAGTGAGATTTGAATAACACTTGACAAAATAATCTTAAAAATAGATGGGAAATCGGGTTTTCTCCTAAGACGAAACTTTTGGGAGTGGTGATTTGCTATAGGTTCACAGCTAGTTAAAATTTTCAGGTCTCAACATATTCCTGAAGTTTCCCCCAACTTTTACCGTATGAAATCCTAACTGCCAGTGGAACTCGCAAATTTGGGATAACTGATATCATAGAATGTTTGATAATTTTAGCAGTTGAAACTAGCGAACTTTCATCTGTTTCTATCAGCACTTCATCATGCATTTGCATAACGATAAATGAATTTGTACCTAAAATGAAATATATAACAATCTGCAATTTATTTAAAAATCTTCCGGCTTTCAAAGCGTTCTATGTTCAACCACACTTTAAAGAAGTCAAATCGTTAAAGGTTAGTGCTGTTGGTACTATTGATGTGCTGACATATGTTGAGCGCATTATACATTGGATTACATTTTTCAATTTCCCATTTCCATTTTCCTTACGGCAATTTTAAAAAAAGGAAAAAAAACTAACCTAATAAATTCTTCTGCAAATTTAACAGCGTCATCTTGAACAGTTCGGCCGCAGAACCCTGCAAAATACGTTTAACAATTTGAAAAATAGTCTTTGAAAAGGGGAAAAAAAAGTTGTTCTAAAAAACTGACAAAATTCTCTACGTGGTACTGTGAAGAGGCAGGGAACACAGTATTTATTTATAAATTTTATCTATTAACTTTCTCTCGACAGTTCGATTCCTGAAAGGAATAGACTTATCAATTGCGTCAAGAATTGAGTAAAACTGATCAATATTGAAATACCATCAAGCATGTCGAGATGACATTTCATTCCAAAAACTTTTATCAGTTCATGACGTAAAGTTTCAAATTTTGGCTTATCTAATCAAACATAAAATGAAAAAGTTTCACAGCTAGAACCTGTGTCCATCAAAATTCTCTAGCTCAGATAATTGTGCTATGTCATATTACTTTAATAAATAAGCCAGGTGTAAAAATACTGTTTTATAAAAAACTATATGTAACACTTGCTTGTATACAAGTATTGATAGCTTGTCGTTCAGCTTGAGCTGATTCTGCTTGTATCATACCGGTTATTTGAGGCAAAAATCGTCGACGACCTAAAAGGGTACTCACGAATCCGTCAATCCGGCATACTGCTATTATTTTATCCATCCATGTTCGTACTTCTGCAAAAAGAAAAGCGAAACATTTATAGAAAGATTTAAATTTACCATTTGCAATAACAATCGTTGCCTCAGTAATATTGAATAAAATGAAAATAAATTAGTAAGAAAATAGCAAATACATAACCATCATTGCAAAAAATGTGACTTTGTTGGAGAGAAAGAAATTGTTTATTTTTATCTGAACTTTAATTCTGGACAAAACTTTAAAAAGCTAATTATATCAATGCGAAAATGATGCCTTCGAATGTGGCTTTCAGTTATCAGTGATAACAATAAACCCGTATTGTATTAAATTAACAGGACTGATGAAAATTGCTTTTTTAATTCAATTAAATAATTTTTTAAAGTTTACTTGGAAACTGTTGAAAAAAAGAAATGATCATTTGTTGTGCATGTTGTTTTTGAATACCCAATTCCTTACTCAATGACATAGCACCCATACCATAGATAATACCATAACAAAGCTGAAAAATTAAGCTAGAATATTTTTATTTTTCAGAAATTTAGTTTTCAATTTTTTTTTCTAAAATTTAATTTATTAAATTATCTGGTTGCAACATATTTGGACAAAGGATAAGTGTACAAATTTACTCCAACAAAAAACTAATAACCTGTTTTATTTTGTTCCGATCTACTTTAATATGCGACATTTCGTTGGTATTCCACCTATTCGTGATAATTTCGAAAAAATCACCCTGAGCTAAAAACAGGGATATGAGCTGAGGATCAGCTGACAGATGTGCCAACATTCGCATTTCCAACTGTCGATAATCAGACGACAGCAAAATCCTACCTTAAATATATCAAAAAACTTAAATATATATCAAAATATTAGCGAATAAATTATAAAAGCTCGTATAATTAGCATAATTGTCATTTAATTAGTGAGAATTCCAATTTAAAATAAAATAAAAACTTGAAATTCAAAAAGTGAGAAAAACGATTCATTAGTTTCATAGGAAAGATGGATTAACTTCCCAGTAAACTGCACATTTTTTATAATATGCTTACATTTGTATATCTTAGTAGTGTCGCGAAAGTCGCGAAATTTCAAGAATATTATATAAATATACATACACATATATTTATAGATGTAGTATTACTCTGTCTTAATACACGTTCATAGCGTCAATGATAATGTTCCTGTTTAAACCAAATAGCACAGTCAAATGATTCATTTCGTACTTGCATATTCGTTCTCATCCTTTCCTCCAATTATTGTACTACATGGTCTCCCTTGCTCTTATATTCTCCAAAATCTCTCCTCATTTTCCCGCGTTATGATATGCACGTATACTTTGC
>UPTC01000056.1:14431-53938 GCA_900537255.1 Acanthocheilonema viteae | reverse complement strand
TCATTCGTTCTTCTTCCTTTCGGGTTATGCGTTTGGTTTATTTTTTGCGTTCCTTGTTTCATGTTTTAATATTGTGTTTTTATTATTGCCATGGTTTAATTAACCAAGTTTGAAGTTCTAATAAACGGTCAAACGATCCCTACTATCCACACATACACACACACACACACACACACACACACACANACACACACACACACACACACACACACACACACATATACCAACAAGGCAATCTATTTTCGCTACAAGTAGTGCATGTTTGCGTATATAATTAAATTCCTTTTTGAAACGATAATTTACAAACCTTTTGGAGCGATGAACAGCGATCGAATGGAAAAACCATCTATGATTACATCTTTTTGCACATTTTGCACATTTGGATGTACTGTTAGAACGCGACCAGTGCAGCAATGTATTACAAAATTAGAACGAATCCGTCCATCAGGACAACATGATTTTAGAAGTGCTGGCAAGGATGTCTAAAAAAGTGGTTGTAACGATTAAAAAAGAAAAAATATTTATAGCAGTTGAAAAAGTTTGAAAGAATTTTATGTTAATAAAATTCATATGCTAATAAAATTAAAGATGTTAATAGTACCAATCCATGCGCAATGTTAACAGTGTCATCGGATGTTGTGATAATTCATGATTTTAGTGCTATGGATTATAATAACATCCGACAACACTGTTACTCACTTTTTACTTACCGTTAAAGCGGTATTCATTCGTCTCCACTCCAAAATTAAATTTATAATAGAATGCTTTGGAGCTAATTGCTGCAAAACAATTTTGTTCGTCGAATAATGTCGAGCAGTAGATATATTTGGTGGCGGAATTTGCAGGCGTACAAAAAGAATCTTAATATAAAATCACTTGAAAATTCTCATACATTTTTTATTCATTCATTCATTAATGAATTTTTATGTTTGATAAATTCAGTATCAAACATAAAAATCCATTCGTTTTTCTAGATATGATAAATTAAATCTAGAAATTTTCATTGATATCCTTTACTAATAGTAAAAGAGTGAACTCTATTTAATACCTGAGAAATTTCCGCTGCTGAGCTAAAATTAAATGGAATTCCCGCAATATCAAAAGCTTTTGTTTCAATTTCCGTTAATTTTCGCTTGATCTAAAATTCTCAACATGATTTAACAAAAATTTCTGCATAATCTCTCTTTCAAATTATGCAATATTCTCATTTTTTCTTTGATTCAGAGAAATCTAAGTTTAAAAAATTTAGAAAATTAAAAAAAAAAACAAAAACATGCGATACCTTAGAATTCAAAATTTCAGCTTCATTTGCATCGAAAGGTATACCTGTAGCTTCTATTTCACTGAACAAAACAACTGATTGCAATTCCAATTCCACAGATTTAGCCGAGGATAATCGTATAGCAGCAGACATGAAATCGTCATGCATATGCAAGCATATAAATGCGCTAATTGCTGCACGTAATCGTGGTGTAGCACTTCTTAAAATTACCACACGTTCCGGAGAAATAAGGTGTGAAAGTAAATCCTGGAAAAAAATAAAAAGCTTAGGTACAGGACAGGATCGTATAATGTAATGCAATGGTTCGATATCATAAATAATTCATCTGAAAATGTTTTATCGAGTTTTTTATCAATTTTTAAATAATTTTTTATTCTGTCTTATTGAGGATAAAGTGCTCACAAGGTATTATAAAATGATTGGAAAAAACAAACAAACCCAAACATGGGTTTTTCAAAAGACAATTAATTAAACGATTATTATTTGATAACAATTTCGAGGAATATAAAACCTGGAATAGAAGTGCGGAATCATTTACTGTACGATAATGGGCTAAGTATGAAAGTGTTTGTACACAAATACAGTGATTAAATAGCAAAACTGGGCAGTTTGCACCTCGCAGATATCGTAACGAACGTGAAAATGACAGCAAATCATAAATGTATTTTTGCTGTTTAGATTTTAGTATATTATCCAACGCTTCTAGTCGTTCATCGATTTCAATTTCAGAAATACCTTCTGAAAAACACATAACCATAACTGATGAAATATACGAGTTGTCAGATAATTCAATTACAATAAATTATGCATTCAAACAAAGCATTGCTCTATCAAATTATCAATAATTAACGCGGTGGTAGAAAGATTGTATAAGAAAAGAAAAAGTTACTACAACAATCATCTTTAATTACTCCTCTTTATTTGAAATCAAAACAGAAAGGTTTAATTTTAAAATTAAACCTCAACTTGTTATAATGTAAATTGAAATCAACTCACTTGGCCTGAAATCAATATAAATACATTCTTCATTTAATGCGCATAAAGCTATCCCAATTATATCTTTGTTGCACATAGCAACACCCAAACCAATCTGACTCCAATACTTTCTCCTTATCAATAATTGCTCCCATGTTGTACGGGATCTGAAAATTTTTATTTAATTATTTCCGTCAATAATTTCTATCAATTGCTTTTTGAAATTGCACACTGATTATTCAAAGTTAATTTGTAAGGCATTCAATTTTTGCTTTCCAAACAAATAAATGTACCCGCAAACATCTATAATTTGAAATTCGGTAATTCTTGTTTGATTACTGTCGATGTGTTCAGTACCGTTTTTAATACTTTCATTAGATTTAATTTCTTTTTCCATTGATTTCGTAAAAGATGATCCAAATTTCAACATTTTATGCAAGGGACTTTGGAAACTCGGTGATCTTGGCGATTGATTAATTGAAGATCGTCGACCAATACGTTTTAAGCAATATGATGAATTCTGTGGTGTATTAAATGATTGCGAACTAATCGATGAACAAAATGTTCGATCAAACAAATCTTTACTACGATCAAAAATCGATCGATCTCCAATACTTTCATCCGAATTTACAACAATTTCTTTTTCTTCTTCAATCCTTTCAAAAATTGTTTGTTGTGACATAACACATTCAGTTGCTAATAACGGTTCGTTTAATTGATTTATCAACGATTTCATCAATTTAGAACTCTTCTCATCATCATTCTCTACATTATCATTTTGCATTCCAAGAATAGCTGTTGATGTTGCTGTCGTTGTTGCAATCATTTGAATTTCATTTGTGTTAGAATTCGAATTAAAAATATCCAACGATTCAAATATTTTTAAATTACTAAATTCATCTTGGTGCTTTTCTGATTTAATTTCACCAGATTTCTCGTTCTTAGCTAGAACAGTAATAGCATTTAATGCTTGAGTAATTTGATCAATTTTACGGGAATACTGACTACAGCCAAAATGTAACAATGTTTCATCCGACATCGAAGTATTGGCAAAATTCATGCATAGCTGTTCAACATTGTCCACGTCTAACCTATCCGGAATAACCGGATTCTCTTGATTAGTTGCTGGATGATCAGGTATTTTCTCCTCCAACTTATCATTTTCTGGTAATTTCATTTTTGGTGGTCGTTTTTCAATTATTTCTGATGGTTGGGTTAAACTTTGAGTGCTTGTTATACTCTGTTCTTTCGAATTTTTAGAAGTATTTGTGACTGGAAAATTTTCATGCTGCAAAATGACAATATCTTCAAATTATTGATGGAAAAAGATCATTCGAGAAGCAAACCTCATCTCACAAAAACTCTAATTATTTCTAATTAATTATACAGGAAACATATTTTTTTACTAATTTCATTTGATTAAAACACAATTAGGTAAATGCATGAATATATTGAATTAAGCGCTCATAAATTCATAAATTTTTTGCTTCAGAAGTACTATAAATTATAATAGGGGAGACAAGACTATAAAATTTAAATTTCGAATGAAAATTGAGACATACTTTGTTGATTATTTGCGTAACTTACAGAAGTTATTTGCTTTAATCATTCACCGAACCTATTAATTCAAGAATACCTTTTTTCTGACAAAAAATTAAATTATTCAAACTTCTAAAATTTCGTTGGAAGAATTTGCTAACCATAAAGAAATCACGTGAAGTAAGTTCAATATCTGAAAGCAGAGAATCAGGATCCATACTATTATCGCATTTATCACTTATGACACCCAAGCTATCACGATTAGTTTCACAAACTGATGTCACCGCAGAAAATAATGAATTAATCTTGGTATCCGAGAATATGCCGAAAGCCCTGAAATAGAATTAGTGAAAATTACGAGAAGTTAATTCAATAATCAGCAAAATAATACTGATCTTCCGAATTTCCACACATGACATGTTCATCTAATAGCAACGCAAGTGGATCAGTGGTACAAATGATCGAGAGAATATCGATGAAGATACCAGAAAAATAATTTCATTAACGAAATTTAGCTGGTCAAAATTCAATGTCTTATCAATTCAGGTGAAAATCATCGATATTGATAATTTCATGAACAAACACTTTTATTTCATATCGAGAGTAAAATGCATTGTGAGATTTTCTATGTCTAGTTGGTGCAAATAATGCTCTTTAAGAATGAATTGCTGAAGCATTCATTTCATCAATTCCTACAAAAAATTACATTTATTCCAATTTTTATAAATGAATTAAATTCAATTGTTTCTTTTAATGTTCGCTCCTTATACTTTTCCTAATTTAGCAAAATGGTATATTTTAGTAAAATTTGATAAAATATTCATTTTTGCATTCAAATGAAAGTCGAACCAGTAGGTAAATTGAAATAATTCCGAAGCTGGAAGTCCACACTGGAAATCAGTTTATATTCGATTTATATAGCATATTAAACTCTTAACAATCCGCAAATGCTTAAGAAGTTCAGATATATTCAGATATACTAGCTATCAGAATTATGATTACTTACGTTAAAATAGGAAATAACCTGATAGAAGAGTGAAGATATAGACGGGAACGTTGAATTAATATTTGAGCCGCTTCAACATCTGTCATTAAACCTTCTCCAGCAAGCCAACGATTCAATCCTTCATTGTTATCACGCCTGTAATTAATTAAAAATTGATTTTAAAAATTTCAATTGGATACTTTTTTGACAGTTTATTTCAAATATAATCCTTATACTATTAATAATAAATATTAAATGTTTCCAATGATTCATGCATTTTGCGATTGAAATTTTTCAAATAAAATTTTTATATTCATTTTTAATGCATTTGATATGATATCACTCGATTAGCATTCATTATTTAAATAACATTCATTTATTTCATCCACTATAATCTTTCCTTTTCTTTATTCTTCTCCTCAGATTTTATTCCATTATTCAATCCGTTCATTATCATAAATTGCGTAAGATTTTGATACAACTATATAAGATGGCATGCATCTTTTTTTAAACAAAAGATCTTCTCTTCCTATTTAATCTCAATCATTTGTCTGGCCTTGAACAAATTGGTATTGTATTGTATGGTATGGTATGGTGCCGTCTGCTTGTCCATTCTATCTTTCCATTATCCCAAATTGACTTCTTTTTACTACTTCACTACTAAACTGTTGCCCAATTGCCACTAATTAAATGGATGACAGCTAAAAAGCTCATCAATTTGTGATGTTTATGTACGCGTCCTCATGTATCTTTTATATATATGAATTTTGCTTGTTTATATGTATGTGATTTAGTGAATGAAACAGCTCAGTTTGGATAATCGATGATTTACATCATTTCATTCTCTTCCTTTTGCATTCCTAATTTCGATCACAGTTCTCGAAGAGTCTGATTTTATTATGCGTTTTATTACTAATATACAATGAGAGAAAGGATGAAAGAAAGAAATCTTAACCAGGTATGCAGTTATGTCTGATTGATACATTAATATCAACAATTCATTAGCTTGTTAATAAGATTAGATTAAATCAAATTGGATCAAAAAGTTATCTTAAATAGATTAATACAAATCTAATATATGGATGAAAGTATTTACATCTTATCGTTTTAAAGCATTTAAGAAGTATAAAATTATATAAGCAGTTTATAAAGAAATATAATTATGGAGGAATTGAAGGTATTAATTTTAATTTATTTATTTATTCAGGATGAAAAAATGAAACAGGATCAGTGATATTTTAATGGTTTTGAATCAAATTGAGTAATTATCAGAATTATTCAAAACAATGAATCACTTCATTTTAGTCAAAAATCTCTGTTAAAATCCTTTTTCTGAATTATTTGTAAAAAAGGTTATTTGATTTCTTCCTTTACACTTTATTGATTTTTCTAAACTATTCATTATCAATTGTTATCCTACAAAGTCTCGTTTATTGGTAGTGCCTTAGTTTATTTGTGAACCATTTTCCTATATATGATAAATATTGCATCTTCCTTTCTTTCTACAAGATTTACAACATTTTACACTATTATTGGCAGTTAATTGAAGCAATTAATTTCTGCACTGCTCTTTGTTAAAAGTCATATATAATCTATATCTTAAATTGGATATGCTAACCTAACATAGGGAACCACAGATCGTAAAATTTTCGCAATATCGTCAATTGAAGTAGTAGCTAATGCAGGAACTGTTGTCACGTTAGCATTGTGGAAAGCTCGAGCTCTTCTCCCGTCAATTCCTTCAATTTGAACCAATTCCGTCAAATCCTTACGGACACCAAATGTTAACCGTTCGGAAAATCCATCTAATACACTTCGTAAATAAATCCAGCCAAGTTTTTCGCAAAATGTCACAACCATATCTATAAATAGTCTAATTTTAAAAATGAAAATAAAATCTTAGGCAAAACCAAAGACGCTGATAGCATTAAAGCATCATCGTAATTTTAAAAATTGAAGTTTTGAAGTCTTCAATTTAGAATACAAAAGTTGAAATTTTTGAAAATTTAATTGTAATTTGTGATCATGGATTTACTCCAGTACTTTATAAGTAAACGAAAACATAAAAATGAAGATAACGTTAAAGATAAATGGAAATAAGAAATAAGGAAAGAAGAGAAATATTTGTTGCTATTACAGTGCCATCGTTTTTAATTTCATATTTTTTAATAATTGTTATCATTATTATCATTATTAATTATTCATAATTAATCATTAATGATTTAATTTTATGTTTCTTAGCTGTCGCAATTTGTCGCATTTTTTACGGATGATTACAACATTTTGATTGGTAATTCTAATTTGTTACAACCAAAAGTAATTTTGTCTTCTCCCCATTTGAAATTCATGCAAAACTGTCATCACAAACATAAAATTCCCTAATTTAGCCAATTTTTCTATCCTTCTACCATACTAATACAAAGTGATGTTTTGATGGGAAGAAAGAGAGAGAGAAAGAGGAAGGAAAAGAGAAAGACAATAATTAGTATGGAAAGTTGTGCTTTAACTACACCAAATTGGGACCGAATTACGGTGGTTAGAAGTTGAAGGGGTTAGAAATTTCTGACAAAATTTATGATAGATATGATGAAAAGAGGAGAAAAAGAATGACAAAGTTAAACAACGATTATTAATGATAACAAAGGCAATTAGGGAAGGATGTATATTTTATACTATTTAAGTTCATTCGCGTAATGTTTTAATGAAGGCACTTGAAGCCTCATTTTTCATACTTAAGTGCCTGTTTGTATCAAAATTGATGATTAACAAAGAAAAGCCGCAGAAACTAATTTCTCTCTTTCATATCTATAAAATAATCTAATTAAGCAGTAAGAAAGAACAATTTAATTTGATCTAAATTGATTTGTAAAAATGGATCATGTCTTATTCTTATTCAGTCTCCAACTATTACTATTGTTATTTGTCAATATTAATTAAGACAGTATCAATTTATTAGTCAATGAGAAATTTTGTATAAATATGCTTGTATTACGGTTCATATAAATTAAAAAATGGTTGAAAATATACATTAGAAATTCAAAATTCAAAATATTGAAAAGAAATTTAATCTTAAATTCTGAAAAATTTACAGGCATATGTTGCTGATTGTTGTTGTAAAGTTTGTAAAGCTCCACGATTGATATGAAAACGTCGAGCAACATCACCGAGTGGACACTCTCTTATTAAATCAAAAAGTGCCAATGCAGAAAGAAAACGTAAATGCACCTGTAAAATTATTAAATAAACAAATTTACAAACAATAAGCATGTGATCAATAAAATACCGCAATATAAGATTTTATGATATGCTGGGAGAAGATAAAATATTTATTAATATAAAAAGTCAAGTACAAATTACAATAATTGCAATAAGTAAATGTTTAATTAAAACACCATGATCAATAAGATATGCAATGAATAATTCAAAAGAAACGATTATTTGTTCAAGTTTTTATAGTTTATATTTTGCATCGATCGATATTCTGTTACACAGTGTAAATAACATTAAGCATAAATGAGTTATGTGCAAATAAGATTACCTGATGTTAACATGAGTAATTTTGAATGAATGAATGAATACCTGCATATTGCCTGCTTCGGTAGCTCGTCTGCCTTGAATTTTTCCAAGAATGAAACTGTCACGAATACCAATCATTTTACCCACTCTTTGTAAATTGATAGGCAATTTAGACCAAATGTTGTAATAAACACTCCAATCAATGTAATTCATCCAGATGGAATCATTATGCAGTGGTGTCACCTCAAATTATGGTGTTCTGTTGATATACATTTATTTCAAATCTCATAGTTAAATATCCAACTTCTTTTCCAATAATTAATGATCACTTTTCAATTAAATTAACTTGTGCTTGAGAAACTCATCATTTCATATTTTACAATTCATCAAATAAGAACTATTGGAGTTATTGGTAGTTCTTGGGGAAATATGAGAAAAAGTTAAAAAAAATTACCAAATAAAGTAAATGAAGCTCAGTATCCAAAGCTAAAGAACGCATGGCCTTTTCAAGATCGTCATAAACTTGTAATGCAATATCCGGTGATAATGATGATGTGAATACAGCTCGGCCTAACTGAGTCCCACGTAGTCCTTCAATTCAATTGTATCATTTTAGCTCATAAATAGAGTGTAATAAACGGAAAATTAATGTAAATTGAAAAGCACAATGAAAATATTATTTTAAAAAAAAACGATGGTAATGAAATTGTAGCATTGATGATATTTAAATTTTTATTGAAAGATACAAATTATTAATTGATTGGAAAATCTGAAAATGCCGAAACCTTTTTGATGACAAATCAATTTTCTTTCAATGAGAAAATTAAGCTCATCTTTTATCGTTAATTTTCCTTCGAAAAACAATAATGAGAGCAAATTTTCCAGATCATTTTCATCTCTACAGAGACCACTGCATATCGCCTACAATTTACAATTATTGTTTCACTGAGGAAAATTACTGCTATAAGTGATATTAAAAGTTACAAATTATTACTCATCGTTGATGTTCGCAAATTATTGCGATGGTAATTTGTTGAAGAAATTTTACAGACAAAAATTATTGATCAAACGGAAGAAGAAAAAAAGCTGAACATGTATGATAAAACATACATTTAAAAAATAATGAAAAATTGCAAAGTTCAAATAACCTCAATAATTAGTTTAATTCGTCGTCTTCGAATTTCACATCTACGAGCAAAAATTGCCTTTTGTTGAATAATTCGTTGTACTAAATCCAACTGATTCTTATTACATACCACAATACTTTCACCTGAACATTTCATACAGATGAATCATTCAGTTTGCTAACCATTTCCCATTTGCTCAATAATATTCCGGCGTTTTATTGTTTGAAAGAACGATAATAACTTGAATTAATAATTTTAAACACCTCTTATATTCAAGTTTTCCAGGCTTAAATCGTTACTGCAATACATGTAATAAAATGATGATAATTCATTAAATTATTAATCTTCAAAACTTGTACATAGCAATTCTACTTAAATATTTATCAATCAGAAATACTAATTGATTTTTTTTCTATTAGTTTATCAGTTAGTTCAATCCAAAAATTGAATCCGTCTAAATGTATCATTTCATCCAAACAAAGCCTGTAATGATGCTAATCATTTATCGTTTCTATACAATCTATTAATATCGTTCCAATATTAAAGCTAAAGATTGAAAATAAAAATGCAATACTAAAATAATAATTTTGACAAATTTCACCAAATTTATTACTTTTTCGTAGAAGAGGTAAAGACTAAAAGTATTAATATAAATTCCAAACAGACAAAATAAAATTATTGAGGTTATTGATAGATGGGAAAAGGATCAAAAGATTAACAATACACGAACGATCTGTAGCCTTTTTTTAGTGAAACATTGCCTACTTAAATTCAACTAATATCCTTAAGCGATAATAGCAGCAGTAACATTAACAATAAATGTAGAAAAGCCAATTCAATCATTGCGTCCTTAATTTATCCGATGCTTATATGTTTGCAAACGTATGTATGCATATAGGCCTATCCCTCTGTAATTTTTTTTTTTGCATTCAATTGGATCTAATTCATCCCCGAAACTAATCTTTTCATGTTACATATATTTCTTCCTCATATCATTTCTAAAAAATAAGGCTAATCTTATTGTTACTGTTATTGCTAATACTACATTTCAATTATTGTTATTGCTATTATTACATTCTTGTTATTGTTCATTCATTATGTCTTATCGTCATTGTCTGAAGACAAGACATCAGTTTAGCATATCTTCCTATCTTTACTTTTACTGATGATGATCATAGTGATTAGTATAATTGGTTTTATCAATATAATTCCAATTAGTTTATTCAACAATCCATTTGCATACAATTTCTTGTATTGCTCATTCATTTTAATTGATGCTTCCTAAATTTCAAGGCATTTTGCATGGCCATAATTGGATTCATTATGTGGATTAAATTTTAATTTCTTCTTTCATCTGCTCTTTCTCTTCACTTTCTTTAATCTATCCTTCTCTTATCTGTCTTATCCATATATTCGTATTTACATTCCTAGGTAAAGGAACAAAAGAGGTGTACTCAATTTGATTGGTTATGAAAGAGTATTGAGATGATTCGGGTTGGTTGATTATGCTCCGCCTTTTGAAATACCGTTTTAATCATACGGTAATTAAAGGATGATAAGGGCAACGATGGCACTTTACCACCATTAGACATCTTAGTTTCCTACCTATTCCTTAAGAAGTGTTAACTTTGCATATCTATTTATTTACCTATTTATATACCCGGTATATATTATTACTCTCCAGACAAAAAGGGAAAAAAAACGCGAAAGAAAAAATATGCAAACAATATCGGTTGCAATGTTTGATGGTGGTAATGGTAGTAGCAACGGTGGTGATGGTGGTGGTTGTTGTAGTATTGGAGGAAATTCGACAACCGGAATAGGTACCATGATGCATCAGTTAGCTACAAGCGGAACCGATCATACGGTTGTTACAACTGCTGCTGCAGCTCAGCGAATGGGAATGTCGTTTGGGATCCATAGTTTGTTGGGATTAGCATCAGCTCGTGATATGCAACAAGGTACCGCTGCAACTTATCTCACCACAGCTCCACAATATTGTACCAATCAAACAGTATCATTCTTTCCTCATAACGCACCACAATTATTTACTATGGAAATACCACAAAATCGGTTTGATCGAGTCCAATATGAACCAATTAATCAGGGTAATCAATTTTATTTCTTCATCATTTTTATTTATTCTAATCAATTTTCTTGTTCACTATTCTTGGTATATTGACTTGTAATTCTTTAATTACTTTTTTATTAATCTATTTATCAGTTCCGCATCATTTATTTGATTCACTGCATTGAATTTTATATCTGAGAGAGCTTTCAGTAAAGACTGCATCATCACTAAATAATGTATTGTTAGAAAGTAGCTATGATTACTAATTTCGGTGTTAATTATTGTTTGAATTGAGAAAAAAAAAAAGGAAAGTAGTAATAGCTGATAAAATTGAACAACAGACTACATTGCTAATCATTCTTACGGTTAATTAGTATTTTTTTATTATCGTTACTAATAAGACAGGGATGTCCGAAATGGATTATACCGGTATCCGGTCAAATTCAATGTTTGGAACGGCAACTACTATAACAAACATTCCCTCATCAAACAGTCAAAAAACTATTTCAAAAAGAAAAAAACGTCGCCATCGAACGATTTTCACGCAATTTCAAGTCGATGAATTGGAAAAAGCCTTCCAGGTATGGTTAATATACCACCGTTCTTCTAATGACAATTTAAAATTTCACTTATAGTTTTGACGCTTTCTTATAACAATGATAAATGCTCAAAATTCCAAATTATTTGTTTCTTTTTGTTTCTAAAAAAGTTTATTCAAATATTACTTGCATTCATTAAATCAAGAAAATTAAATTGATTTACTATTCAGCAAAATTTCACTTAAATCAATTTCATTTTCAATTTCCATCTTAGAATAAAGTTAAAAAGACAAAATAAGAAGCGAAAAAAGAATCGATATGACTATTGTTTAATATTCAAGCCCAATTTATTTTCAATAATTAATTGGAATCAAAAATACTTTTTTCTTATTATTAGATCCTAATTCGTCATCTTTTCAACAATTCATTTCACATAACAAGATTTAATATTGAGAAAAAGTTTTGAATGCACATTCATTCGGTAAAACATTCCATTATTAAATTTTGTTGTATCAGAAAGCTAGCTGAAAAGATCTCATGGTTGAATTAGTTATTTGCTCATTTCATCTGCTTCTGATTTATAATTTGAACAATTCAAAAATTCGCTTTTACAAAACTAAAAATCATTGCTTCCCCGCTCTCTATAATGTCAATTTAGAATATCCTTTGATAATCTAAATTATGTCCAGAATAAATTTTTGCTTTTTTTTCTTTCTTCATTTCTAATTTAAGCGATTAACATCCATAAAATTCACTACGTACCAATAATTACAAGTCACGTTTTTGACCTTCGAAAAGATTATTGGTAATTTACAAGCTATATTTTTTGATGTTCAGAAAATTCACTAACTGGTCAGTAATTTTTTAGGAAGCCCATTATCCTGATATGTATGCTCGTGAACTATTAGCTATGAAGACTGAAATTGCGGTAGATCGAATACAGGTGATTAAATACTTATAAAATATCACGCAAACATTATTTAATCATTCATGTTATTTGTCATTATACATTTTTTGATACATTCTTTATCCAAATTTTGCTATAAAATTTCATTTTGCTATTTATTTTTTTTCTCTAAAAGAGGAAAATTGAAAAGAATTTCTTTCTTTTTTCTTAAAATTCCTCTTAAATTACATAGGTTTGGTTTCAAAATCGTCGAGCCAAATGGAGGAAAACAGAGAAAACATGGGGGAAAAGTACAATAATGGCAGAATACGGACTGTACGGTGCAATGGTTCGACATTCGTTACCATTGCCAGAAACGATTACACGATCATCCGAAAATCCAAACGAATCCGCTGCTCCATGGCTTTTAGGTTTGTTAGTTTAATTACTCTGTCAAGATAGATAAGGTAGAAGAAAGAATAGCCTATCAGAAATTTAGACATTCTGTTTTCAGTATTAATAATATAAACTTAGATACTATAATAGAAACATAACTGATTAATAATATCATGATTATCTATCTTATTCTATAATCATTACATCATAATTAATGCATCACATATTGACCGTAATTAGATGGAAACAAACTGACGCAATTACTGCCATATGCTTTTCTATCATATTCTACTCTCTTATCTTACAACATTTTCACGTTGTTTGTTGCCTTTCTTTTATTCATAAATTTAACTTCCTTCCAAAATTGAATTATAAAGATAATTTCTTTGAAATATTTCCTCTTCCACATAACTTTTGCCATTGTAAAATTTTGATTTGATTCAAAGGATTAACATTATTTGTAGCTTTTTCTTTTCTAAAATTATATTGATTTAGTAATTTTGAATAAAATTATGGCAATTGTAATTCCAGAAATTAAGAAGTTGAAATTGATAAAAAATAAAGTATAATTTAACTAAGTTATATTCACCTATTTCAACTAAATAACTTAATTATATGCTAGTTACCAATTTAATCAAATCTTAACTAATCATTTGTGTTGTATTGTCAGGAATGCATAAGAAAAGTCTCGAAGCAGCAGCACATTTGGAAAATGATGAAATCGATAAGGAATCGAATGAGGATGACAGGTCAGTGGATGCATGCTCACCGGGTATTTCAAATAATAATGGTAATAATAACAATAATAATAATGATCTTAATCATAATCAGCAAAATACCAAGTTATCTGCTTATCATCAATATAATGGTTTACAATATCTAAACAAATATACCAATCCTGCTAGGCAAAATTAGCTTAGAATAAGAAAAGAAATAGAAGTAGTTATAAAATTTTGTCACATCAATATGATCATTGTATATTTCTTATTGTGATATATCCTATGTTGTAAGTTATGATGATATTTTGATTATCGATATTTTAATTAATTATTTTAATTATCGGTACTATACGTACAACATATTTTTAATATGAATCCATCATGCCTTTTTTATATTTTCACCTATCAGTTCAACATTTATGAATATAATAATGAATATTAACAGAAAATTGATTTGTTTATTTATTAACGAATTTTAGTTTCAATGAGATTTCACGCCAATCTTTTTAAAATCCTTGGAGACATTATGAATTTTCTGTGATATAAAATGATTGTAGTGTAATGATAATAATTATAACTTTATTAGCATCCCATTAATAAATTTCGTTTTCATTTGATTCATTTCTTTTGCTTTTCTTGAAGTTCAATAAATTATAGTTATTGAGATTTTAATATTTCAAACTGTAGTTAAATAAAACTTAAAAATCTTCTGATTTACAATTTATGGTGGAATTTGAAAAATTACGAGTTGAATCATTTATACACAAAACTTTTCGTTTTCTTCAAGTTTTACAGTTAAATTTTAATCAATATTAGACTATCGAAGCAAAAAGAAATGTAAAAATACTCAAAAGAAGATGATGCGACAGTAATTTCCACAATAAATTGTAAATCAGAAAATTTTTAAATTTTATTTAATTACAGTTTGAAATATTAAAATCTCAATAACTATAATTTATTGAAATTGTTGAAGCAAGAAAATGAAATGACGGAAGGGGACTGAATATTACGGTATCTTTGCTGGAAATTTGGTTAATTATATGCCTCGAAGTTATTGAATTGCAAGAAAAATTAACAAAATATAACTTACAGAAAGCTAAGAAACTAGTAAAATATATCTGACTATTCCAATTATCATAATTCCAATATTGGCAATTAAATTGTTTAATTAAACAAGCTCTTTAGAAGAATAAATTCTGTCATAATGGTGGAAATTTCATCACTAATCATCATTTCGAATATGAATTTGAAAAAAAAACGAAATCGATTGCAAATCATCTTAAAAAAAATAATATAAACTATAATTGGTAGAAAGTTTTTGGAATAAAAAAAGATATGATACATTTTAAATTTTGATTAATTTTCCAAATAGCCACTTTTAAGATTAATTCCGTAGTCTATCATGAATTTAGATCTGTCTATCTTAAATCTGATATTATTTCATTCTTTTTATTTGATAGGATTAACAAAGCCAAATTTTAGGCATAGCTTCCAACTATAGATAAACATAAAAATTTTCTAATTTAATTGAAAAAATAATAATCAATTTATTAGCAGTCTAATTGGTTGAAAAGAAGTGAAATATTTAAATAACACCACAAAGTTAAATTCAATCTATACAGAGAGAGAGAGAGAGAAAGGAGAAGGGAAAATGATGAAAATTAAATGTAGCAAATCTATTTTGGATGATAAATTAATCTCCGGCAAATATGCTCCGAGCTAGCGAAATGAATTATTGACAATTTGAGATGAATGGATATCAAGTTGCCCATATAATTGCTTCAACATCAACAATCACTTGTAGCTACTGTCTACTACAACTTTTTTCACACGCTTCTCTAATTCGAATGACCTTTGACCTTTGATATATACAGAACAGTATCATCTCTCAATTATCCAATATTTAAGCAAGATATTTGACAAGGTCAGCTTTCGGATATAAGGTCACAAAATATTCTAGCTTTTCGAAGGAATCAATTATCATTACTAAACAAAATTCAAATATCACTTTCAACAAATCTAACGTTATTAATGAGCAAAAAATTGATGAACGACATCTTTTATTCTAATCATTATTTCATTTTTTAACTTATTAATTTCCAGTTTCAATTTTTTTCACAAAAAAGTTTAACAAAGTTTAACTAATATAATTCAAATTTTTCTCGCCTCTTCTGGAGATAAATCAATTTGTTTTAATATTTTCATATAATTTTATTCTTTTCTCTTAAATATTTGCGGCATTTTCCGAGTTTTTGCTATAATCTCAAAATTTCAATAACTTTGGCAAGTTATTGAATTTTCACATAGTCTATATATTTACTATCACTTATCACTACAATCAGATTAATTACTTACATGATTCATTGGCAGAAATCCTATTAGTAAATCTTATACAAGAATGGTAGTATTTCTTTCAGACATTTCCGAGTTTCTCGAGTTCCATTTCAAGAATTCCAAAAAAAAACAATTTCATTTACATTAAATTCCATGTTCACCACAATCAGCTGAATTTATACCTTTTTCGGTTTGTCCTAAACGTCCAGCTCGACCAATCATTTGCATGTATGTCAAACCATTAAGTGCTAAAGGCCCACACATTTGCGCTTTTATAATTACACGATGAGCTGGCAAATTTATTCCCGAACTGAGAGTTGATGTTGCACATACTATACGCAGTGACTGCTCATAGAAAGCATTCTCAATACTTTCACGTTCTTCTATGGTTAAACCTGAAATATATGACTTATTGGTTCGGTTTAAATATTGATTATTCTTCTTTTCAAATTGATATCTTCAATTCATGTGACTAGCAAATTTACTGTTTATTTCAATCACATTTCCCTTTGATTGTGCTATTAGATTTTGTGGAAAATGATTGCCAATTTCATCAGTCAAAGGAGATTATCAATGATTTTTCAATTGGCATAAATTGCTCTTAAAAATTTTAACATATTCCGAATTTTGAAAGCTAAAGAAAAGAATGTGTACTAATTCACTCTCATCGAAGAATACATTTTTCAAAAGGATAGATAATTTTATTTTAAACGGATGAATGGAAGATATCGGCAATATAAATGGGAAATAAGTGAGAGATAGGCATTTGGGGAAAAGGTCATAAAAGAGAAAGGGATGGAAAGGTTGGGTAGCGATAATCATATCGGAATAAAAGGAAGAATGAGTAAGTAAGAATAATGTTGATGATTTGAAAAACGATTTCGGAATATAAATAAGGTAATTGGAGAAAAATTAAGTGAATAAGTAAGTAAATAAGTGATTACGTAAATAAATGAATCCATAAGTAAGTATCAAAACGTTAATGCGCTAATAATAATGACAATGTGCCCCTTTTTATCCAATGAATAGCACTTAATCAACGCTCTTAAAAAGAAGACCGTCTCCTCAATTGTTGCAAGATGACATTACCGATAATTGGTACACGACACATATGCATACATATAAGTAAACACATACACACAGTGTGTATGTGTATGTGACAACGAACATTTAAAATTATTCCTTTCCCTTTTTTATTCAGGGAAAAATCTTTCGAACTTTAGTAAATTTAGGAAATTTTCAATTCTCATAAATATTTCCAAAATTTGAGTGAAATTTCTTCCATTTTGAAGTTTTCAAATAAACAGTTAACTTAAGAATAAAAGTAAAAATACATTAATGCGTTTTAAAGCTTAAATTAACGGATTATTAATGATTAAGTCTGTAAAATTGAAAAGTTTTTATTAGATTCAACTTCAGCAAGTTATTACAGGAGAAAGGTGCTTTTTCAATTCGATGTTGATTGAAATTTCTAAACAGATTCAGAGAAAAAAAAGATACAGTTAATATATTGGTGCAGTAATCAAATTCGAAATTGGGTGAAAAAAAGGATATTATTAAAGTATGTTAATATCTGGCAAAACTAACCAGCATGATGAAATGCGATTCCATACGGTACTGTTTTTTGCAAAATATCATCTACAAATTGTATTTCATGATGAAATGTTTGTTTAACTGTATTCAACGATTGCATATTCAACGATGAAATAAGGTTTTGGTTATTGCTCGATTTAAAACATTCTTCGAAATGATGCGATATAGCCAAGGCGAGCTTTTCTGTTTCTGCTTTTGAACTACAAAATACAAGCACCGATTCGCCTTTTATAACAGATTCCGTACATAATCTGAAAATTTTCACAATTCAATAATTCCAAAAATACATGTAGATTTTCTGGAACCAATTTAACAAAGCTAATTGTTCTGAAAATTTGAAATATTTTATAAGTTCTGTTTGGTCTGGGAAGTTTGATGAAAACTGTGTACAATATATAATACTATGATTATAGCTGAAACTCTGCCAGATTTGCCTATCTTACACTGGTATAAAATGGATTACGTTGGAGTATATGTTAGAAACTTTATTACATTTCAGACAAAGATTTATGAATTTCCTTAAATTCTAGTTTGTGAAGGAAAAAAGATTTGGAATTCTTGAAAATCTTTGATTTTTAAACTCGTAATTTGTCAAAAATTGTACTGAATGATTGTATATTCGATATCGTTCGGAACAGTAAGTTCACTTGATACCGTTCGAATGCACTGCAATGTGTTCACATCTAGCAGTTGGCTACCACACATTATCATTTCATGTAGCTGTATCGGACGAAATTGTGTTTCATACTTCTCGGCATTTAGCCAGTCAGCTAATTCATCCAAATTTGGCAGTGTAGCGCTTAAGCCGATAATTTGAATTCGATGGCTGCAAAAACTAAAATTTAAAATGTGCAATCTTTTATAAAACTTTGAAGGGCCAACGAAAAATTTTAGATCTTTCAGAAATTTAAGAATCTTAGTTTAGTAACCAATTATGCGGATGTAGTCTAATAAATTAAAATTAAAAGGAAAAACCTTGGCAATATACATTTGAGAATCCTTACTTTAAAAATCGTGAAATGTACAATGCTTTCCCAACAATTTGCTCTACCAATGGACCACGATTTCCATCAAATAACATATGAAATTCATCGATTACCAACACACCTAAAAGATAAATCAATAATAAATAGTAATTTCTCAATAACAATGAATAAAATAATACCGAAATAGAACTACTTGCCTATATATTGATCCATATTTTTCTACATTTAAAGCATGTGATATGTTTCAATGCATTTTTGCTAATTGTTTGCGCCCATGTATCAGATATAGTATATTTCGACGTTGGGAATTACTCACCTATTGATGGATATTTCTATCAAATACGTGTTGGATGCAACATATTTTATTAATAAAATATATCCATGAAATGTGACTTCTTTGATGTATAATTATTTGGTCTTGAAGAAAAAAAGCAAAAAAGTTAACCTAAATCGAATATAGTTTTATCATCAATCATACGATTTAAGAGTGAATTAGCTTTCTCAATTGTGCATACTGATGCATCCCAAGCTTGAAATGATGATGAATGTGAGCCTATGAATGCACTGGCACGAAGATCAACCTTTCGCCATATTTTCTAAAAAAATAAAATTATTGAAAATTTTGTAAGCTTTTCAAAATTTTTTTTAATCGCTTGAAGACTAAATATTAAAATTATAAAAATATCAGATTTTAATACCACTGTGAATAGTACCATTGTGAATAGAAAGATTGTATAAAAATGAGGAAAACATTCTTAGCACAAATTTAAATAATAAGATAAAGGCTTCACGATTTGAAATAAAATATAGCTTAAAATTAACCTGCAAAATAAGAAATTTTTCCTTGGCGACGGATATATACGGGAAGACAAAAATTGCTTTGCAACGTAATTGTAAGACAGTATTTACAGCAATTAATTCTGCAACAACCGTTTTACCGGAACTTGTTGGGGCGGAAAATATGAAATTTCCATATTTTGGAGCTTGCAAAGATCGATTATTCAAAACATCCAACTGCCAGGGAAGGAGGGTCTGAATACCATGTTCAATATATCCGATCGCGATTTCATCTGATAGCCATGTCGGATAATTGGGCATTTGAATATTCAAGACCCTAAAAAATAAGAAAATTCATATTAAGGTATAATCTAAAGTCGATCATATCTTCCAGAAGAAATGTAAGCAGCAACACTTGTATGGAGCGAAACTTATGTCATGGAGTGTGACGTCATGTCAACAACTTTTGGCCATATGACGAACAAATTAATTAGAAAGATTTGGACTACAGTTACACCATTAGCCAATCACAGTTTCTTTTAATAATGCATTTCACGCTTTAATCTTTTCTTTTTGATGCTTATTCGAAATATCACTTATCAGCGATACTTCACTATATTATCATCATTACAAGTTCAATAAACCTGTAAACTATCATTTGATAAGAAGAACGATATCCTTCTGGTCGCACAAAGCATCAGTTTAATTCAATTAACTCTATATTATTTGCTATACTAAGAGTAATTGAATCCAACCCAATGATGATAGGATAACTGATAACACTGTATCGTGCAACAAGATAAAGAAATATTTATGATTGCAAATCAGAAACTGAAAAATCATAGACAAAAGCTGATTTAGGTTTCACTGGACGAAACCCATAAGAATTTACCGGACTCTTCTCGTTTACGATCTATCCTCAAGCATTCCAGTTGGAAGATCTGTATCAAATTTTATATTTCACAAGTATTTCTTCGACAACGGAATTGTTTTCAAAAAACAAAAAAATGACATTTATAGTGCTTTAATAATTGACCATTTATTCTTAAACGAATTTCAAAACATGATGTCATTTTAGTCAATTAATTAGCATTATGAAGGACTAGTTTGCGATATTTCAACAAAGAAAGTACGACACCAAACAAAAGATTAATGGCAAACTTTAATATCTGAGACTTATTAATATAAAGGAAAAAGGAAAGGAAATATTTCTGGCGGTCTTTCTGTGTTTGTTAACGGGAATTTAAACAACCATTTCAAAGTAACTAATATGAAATTAATGAATTCATTGGTCAATATACAAAGATGCATTTAGCACATATTATTGTTTTGTAGATTCCCAATTCAGGGAATATCAATTCGGAGCAAAGAAGAAAAACTGTAAAATACAATAAGTTTAGACATAGGATACTTTCAATGAAATGGAAAAACTTTAATTGTATATTTGCAAAAAAAGCTGTTGATCCTTCAAATCTAAGAAAAAAAAACTAAATTTAGACACCTAACTTATCGCAGTGTGCTAATCAAATAAGCATTAAGATACAGCTAAATTGTTTGCAAGCGATTCATGTATACATAAAACGATCATGAAGTTCCTATAGGAAAAATATCATCCAAGAAAAATTAATAGTATTTTCATACAAAGTGATAATATAGTAAAAATCAATAGTGATTTTGATCACCGAAAATCAGATCAGTGAGATAGCTAAGAGATCGCTTACTATCATTAAACTTACTCAAAAAATACTATTTAGATTGAAGAAAACAAGATCATTCAATATTTGCATGCAAAATCGGTAAAATCTGAAAGCTTTAGATCTGTTTTCTTCTGTTTCATTCATACATATTACATAGGAATAATTTGATATGCAGTTAATGAAGTCAAAATTATAGCCCATTAAAAAAATTACAATCTAAAATCTAAAGTTTCTTAAAAAGATCACGAGTTATAATTGATCGGTGATCCAATTCTGAACATTGTCCAACAGTATACGTTGTGTTTGGATTGAAATCAGATTCCTAAAAAAGAAACTATTACTTAAATATGCAAATTCAAAAAGGTCATGCTAATACTGACCTCAAGATTTAGTCAAAAGTAGCTATATGAAAATATAATATATCCAAAAATGACCTTGCTGCAGCCTGCAACAGGCTCATCCTTCGGTTCCTCCTTCATATCACTCTGTTTCAGTGGAGCTTCATTCAAAACGAAAGTGTCACGGCGTTTAGTTATACTAGAATTTTTGATGTTTAAATTTTTGTTTTGCGGGTTAAATTTTAGTCTCATTGCAATTTTAAGGATTTTTTAGGGTTACAATATACAACGCATACGATCTTAATAATATGGGAAACTACCAGGAATTCAAGTCACATTAAGAGTTGACATCCCCATCTTACATGGTCATACCGAAACAATTTATCCTCCATTACAGGAAATTCTCCTATGTCGTAAGTCGAGTTTTAATTTATCTCGAGGCAATATAAATAAATTGGTTATTTATTCAAATCAAAACTCTTATTTATCTAAAATAGAAACTTAACAATATAACCATATCCTATTATATTACATTTATCAGAGAAAGTAACCTGGATTGACGTTTACGGGTTACTCTCTGGGGAGTGGGATGATAAGAAAAATCACTGTCTGCAGTGGATGTATTCTCTTCTTTTTCATCCGAAAAAACTGAATCCAGATCCATAACCTTCAGAAGAAATTTTGTGTAAGTAACTTATTGTGATTTTAAATGAATTCAAATATAAATGAAGAAAAAAACTGATACTTACAGCTCCAAGACGTTCTACTGGTTTCCGATTTTCTCTTATTTGATAATTTTTAAATAAATTTTTTTCACATTCTTCTTGTTCTATAATCTGCAAACATTTTTTCAAATAAAGTTTCCGAAATATGCTGTGGTAATTCTGATTACCACAGCATATTTTTGATCAGGTGGTTATATCAAAAGTTATATATTAACCAATCATAATTATAACTCACTTTTGAAATGAATTGGACAAAAATAGTCCGGAATCTACAACCAGTTTGAAGTAAATCTTGGCAAAATCAAAATTTAATTTTTGGAAGACGATTATAAAATCATGATAAAACTTACGCTCTCTGATAGAGAACGGTTAGGCATGATACCATCTGTTGGTCCAGTCTTGCGACGTAATCGACCATGATAGACTCGTGCATGTGACTTCTAATGTTTTCACCATTAAAATTATTTCTAAGGATTTCGAATTTATCACACCATAGAAATAACATTATTTATATATTTCTGTGAGGAAAGAAAAATCCATTTTTGACAAACCTCTAAATCATTTCGCTTTTTCTCGAATGCTTGTTGGAGGTTGGTGAAATTGTTAGCAGCTTCCCTTACCAAGCTCAAATTCCTGACAATATTATCGGGCAAATTGAAATGCCCCTCAGCCATTTCATTCCAGATGTTTATCATATCGCGTTCCTTCAATTAAAATAGAAAAAAATCCTGCGTGTATTTCTTCTGTTATCAACCTTCAAATAAAGTTCTAAATCTGGAAAGTAACTATACTTGCTTAGCGTAGCACAGCTCAGTTTCTGCTAAGTTTCTTCGTAAACTTCCTACCACAGCCCTGACACTTTTCAATTCCATTCGCATAGCGTCCAACTTCTTTTCATACAAATTTTTCATTTCCTCCATGCTTCGCTTCAGTTCTTCGAATGCCAAATCTTTTTCCAAATAATTACGCCTCTCGCTTACGGCCTGTAAACATTTTTGTGCTTACTTTTTTACTTTATTTTTAAATTTTAGTTTTATGCCTGTTACTACTTGATTATGACCTTAAAAGTTTTCATATGATTAAATCTTAGAACTACTAAAACAGTTTAAAAAATTTAATTACTGCATCGAATAAACGATCCAGTCCTGCTCTTGCTTCTGCAAGATTTCGTACAGCATTCCACAATTGCTCACGCTGTTCATCTAAGCAAGCTTTTGTACGCTTCTTTTGAATATCATTGAGTTCACAGCCTCGTAACTGAATTTCCTTCTCCAAATTCTTTAGCTGCTCTTCAATTATCTGTTTTTCATCCTCATCTTCGATACCTATACGGTCGAATCCAGTACGGCGCTTAAAACAGCAACTTTTCCAAAATGATGTAACAAGTGACAATGAAACAAAATGTTTCAGTATATTTTTGGTTTTTCACATTTTCTCCAATTAGTTATAAAAGGATTGAGAAGAATTAAGTCACTCAAAATTAAAATATTATCAAAACTAGTAACAAACCTTGACCGGTGGCTCCTTCAACAATTCCCCTAGTCTTTCCCGCAACTTTTGTTGCTGTTCAGAAAAAGTTTTTCGCTGTTCGATTAAGACTTGGCAATAAACTTTAGCTTCAGCTGCGGAATAAGCTACAGCCAGTTCATCATTCAGAGCTGACTGCAAGAGATCTTGGAATAAACAAGTTTAAGTGACATCAAACTTAATTTCAAAATACTATAAATTAAATCTAACTCTGAGCATGTTTGGATCTATTTCGAAATAAATCTAAAGTCGATTTTAATCAATCTTCCTTAAATTTATGGCCCAAAATTTAGTTTTTAAATGTGAAAAATTCACTCCATTTAAAAGTTAAAGACTTTCAGAATAACTTACAATAAATTGCCCGTCATAACATGTTTTTGTTCGAATAGTGCTTTTAGCAAGTTGCATCTGCAAACGTCGATTGCAAGCATTAGCTTGCTCGTATTTACGCCGATACACAACTAATTGTAGATTTTTCGCATGCTGCTCTCGCGCCATTTCCACTTCGCGTTTGCGTGCCTTAATGAAAAGGGAAAGAATAAAGTCAATTAATCGAAATTTCTGGAAGGTCCGTTTAAATCTGATACGAAGAATGAATTGATTTTATCGATGATTTTTTTATACAATGTTATTTTATTTGTCTTAAAAATTAATTTAAACGAAATCAGAACAAACCTGGTTCTTCATCTGTGCCACATCTCGATCAGCCATCATTTTCCATTTTCGAAATCTTACTTCTCCTTCCTTCATTTGCTTAGACATTTTAATCCTTAACTTCTTCAATTCCTGTAATAAATATATATAAAAATATTTTTAGGTTTGAAAATGGAAGAATGATTTCATTAACTACAACAAATTTCAAATCTTTTTTAGACTTGAGGCCAAAAAGTTATAATCCAAAATCCTAATGAGCAGTGTGTAGTTCTTCTCATGGTTGCAATAATAGTTTTTTCTCCGTTTCTCAATACACAATTGGTTCTTAAGATTATTTTCAGAGTTGAGATCGGAAAGTACAATCACGAAACCGATAGTTCAAAACCATGATAGCACTAACTCTTGGACTGCGGAAGATACATTTTGCAGTAATTCAGTATAAATGATATAAAATCATGGCGGCAATAAAGAACTGTTCCTTTAGATTTAGATATTAAAGAACTTAGCAAACCATTATTCACAAAAACCCTAAATTATAAAAAAGAATTTTAAAAAAATAAACACACGCTAAGTTCCGCACTCAATTTCTTGGATTGCTCTTGCAAACGAATGTTTTCTTTTTCCAGCTTTTGAATTTCTCCCATCCGTCTTTTGCTCGCTGCCAATTCTTTCTCGAGTTCTTGAAGTCGTTTCCGTCGTTCTTCGCTCAACCTTACAATAAAATTATTTCAAAATCATGTTTTCCTTTTCTGGGCATAGTGGATAAATAATAGCTATTGACATAGCTCATACTTATGATGGATGCTAGACCCTTTAAGTTTGCTCAGCAGCTCCTGTTTTTCTTTCTCCAGAACAACCAATTTCGCTTGCAGCTGTTCCATTTCAGCAGCATATGTATCACGCAACTTGATAATATCTGTCTGAGAAGCGACGGTTGTTTCAAATGCCAGCTCCTAAAATTCACCAAACATAATTTAACTTAATTTATGTCGAACACTAACGTACGTAATTTTGAATCAAACAACAAACTTTTTGTTTGATTTCTTCCAAAATATCCTGCATATCCTTATTAAGTGCAATTTGCTTCTCAGTAAAGCGATGGACAAATGCTTGATCGGATGTTTCGTCATCTCCATCATCCTCACCAACCTGAAACACGAATTTAAACCGAACTGTAATTACGTGTAACAATAACTAATAGAATCAATCACGTATAGGAAGACAGAACAACCTTTTCTTGTTGCAAACTTATAATTGCACTAGCAAGAGAAACTATAAGAAAAATTCATCTTTGAGAGCATTCTTATCAAACTAGACCTCCTGTCATTTCGTTACCGGATTACTTCATTGTCGAAAACCTTCTTGAAGCAATACTTGAAAAACTAATAAATTTTATCATATATTAATAAAATAATTTACGTCGAACACATCCTTGTCTTTTTCCTCGTCGATAGGACCTCGCAAGTTGATAGCAGTGTCCAAGATCTCCATCACTTCATCAAATTCCTTATTTTTGCCTTTTTTTCTAAAAGTTAAAAAAATTAGTATAAAGGTAATTTTTTCTTAATCTGATCACACGAAATAAAAATTTACTTCATTTCCTTAATGTAATCCCTCATTTGTTCAACAATTTGTTGTGCGGCCAGCAATTGCTCTACTAATTTCGCATTTTCCGCCAGTGCTTCCGCAAATTGTACGTTACGACGATTATATTCTTCCTGCCGCTTTAGATCTTGTTTTTCTAACTCGTTACACTTCTTACATTCTCTTAAACGGCTAAATAAAACAATCATAAAAGAATTAATTTTCAAAGTCTTTGATACTTACAAAATTTTCTCATAATGCATTACGGTTCGAATGCAATTACTTGGAGAACAGTTCTCCTCTTCATCATTATAAAGTTTTGCTCTTAAAGAAGACTAAAATTACGCAATGACAAATAATGAACTCTCTATCATGACTGAAATTCGAAACAAAAACTCCTGCACCATAATTTCTAGATTTACTTCGTTTTGGTAATCTTTGTAATTAATCACTGAATGATGAACAAAAAACTGTACGTTGTCTGGTTATCATCCAATGTTACCAAATTCTCTTCTGCACGAAGCATTGCCAATTCACGTTTCACGTTCGCCAATTCATCCCTTAAACTTTGGATCAGGGCCATATTTGGATCGATGTTCACAGTGGGTTTGTTCTTGATATGTTTTGCTCGATCTGCATATCGTAGTGTTGACAGAGTTTCGTCGGCATTCGTATCAGCTGGTGAAACGCATGCTATCATCACCGTATAACTATTACCTCCAAGCGAATCTGTAAGTTAAGTTTGCTCCACAGCGCACTGATCACTAATAATAATATTCATAAATGTTAACTAGAAAAAAGAAAAGTGTTGTAAGTAATAACAGTTCAAATAGGGATCATCAGAGAATTAACAAATTCTAGTATAACTTAACTGAAGCTGATTATACTTATTAATCTCCAGTAAAGATTAATCCTGACGAGATGTCATGTACCTAACCATTCAATTCAGCAAACAAATTTCCAACAACAATGAAAGTTTGGCAAAAACATTATTATACCTTGAAGAAGACGTGTAATTTTCGTAACACGATATGGAATATGGCGTCCGGTGGCATTTGGATCAGTTAGAGATGCAATTACGTTACCCAAAGCTAGCAAACCTTCGTTGATCTTAATACCCTCTCGCATCCTTTCACCCTCAGCTTGGGTCTTCTTCAAACGTTCAGAACCAGCCAAATCCACAAGGTGAAGTTTTGCTTTGAACATGGTACTAGAAATCGTTATTTAGAAAAAAAAAACAAAAAAAAAAAAATAAAACTAATACATTCAGCTTAAGTAATAAGCTAAAATGACATCGAGAAAGAGCTTGAACCTTTCGTCTGATTCATTCCCTTCTATGCACAACGTGAAAATAGCATGCGAGCGTGATGATTTGTCGTTCATTGCTGTTTCCCCTCTGCTTCGAAGCTGACATCCTTTTTGCAGAAGTTTTAAGGCATCATCAAGACAGGACACCGAATGTACCGATAATCCTTGCACCTAAAAGTCGAAATTTTTGAATTAAGAACGGATATGTCAAGCAAGAACCTGCAATTAAACAAGACAAATTTAAATTTTATTGCAAAATGTGCTAAAGTTCCAAAACATATCTAAAAAATTTAGTGCTTACAAAAACGACTCCCTTCGATTCGCGAATTTGCAAGTATTCCCGACCAGTACAAAGCAAATCGATGACTTTCTCCTCATATATCTCAAGCATTGACGCCGTCACTCGATGTCTATTTGATGCTCCAATGTGTTTGAAAATATTATCCACTAATCGCGAAATAATTCCCCGTCCCTCTATTGATGCGGTTATCTAAGACGAATTTTTTGCCATTCTAATTCTAATCTCGAATTTAAAAATTGAACTCAAAATAAAATTTGCTCGCATGGATATTGATCTATAAAGCCTTCAAGAAGTTAGCAATAATATTGCTTGAATAACTTTATTTCATTCTTTTACTGGTTAAATCACTTCAACCGATTTAATTCACGTTAACACAAAGTGAAAAATTACTCAGTTATGGAAGCAGTACGGTAGCTGCCAAGGAAGATGTAACTTCCATCCGAAAAGATGATTATTATTAAAATAGAAGGTTACGGATCATATGTACTTTATCAACACGAGAGAAAAAAAAGCCAAGAAATGTTAACCGCTTCTTCAGTCCCCATCGTATAGGTTTTCCCGCTACCTGTTTGTCCATACGCAAGAATCGTGCAGTTATAACCTTAATTTTTTATTTTAAAATACCAAAATTACTTGCACTTCTCATGTGCAAAAATTCTTTTCCATAAATATATCAAAAATTAAAAATCACAATGAGCAGAACGAGTGAAGAGAAGAAAAGCAATGATACCATCAAAAATTTTCTCCAATAAGGGAGCAGCGCATACATCATATATCGCTTCTTGTGATGTAGTAGGATCGAAAACGCTATCGAACGTGAACATTTTACCATTTACCGATATCTAAACAGTCACTTCGATATGCTTTAAAATCTGGAAAAGAATTAATTCCAACAGTTTTATCCCTTTCAACTGTTCTGTGATGAAAATACTCACTTGATTTTGTTCCACAAAGCACTGCACACATTCCTGTGAATTCTCTGCCTTTTCTCGATTATTAAGTGGTCGAACACGAATGGCGACTCTAACCGGGATAACCTCTGCCATTTTATTTACCTGAAATTTGAAAAAAAATAAATCTTATTGGGATTTGCAAAGAAATGAGAGCGAAATTGAAAAAGTGTAAGAATATGCAAAAATAAAGCAGACGAACTTAGAAATATATGAACATTTCAATAGCATATCAAGATTCAAATGCAAATAATATATTACGCAAATCCCTCCCGCCTAAACATGCCGCGTGAAGAATGATCTTTTTCGTAGGGAATTATAAACAATAAAAACAACAGTCAATGGATAATTAATTACTGTGCAAAGATATTTGGACAATTAACCAACAATAACAAATAATAACTTTCAGAATAACTACTAACTAAATAAAAACAAACAATATCGGCTCAACGGAATAACCAACAAAAAAGATATTTGCAGCAATAAAAAAAAATATTATCTTTAGCCATAGAAATGAATGGAAATCGTAAAAACGATAGAAAGGAACAGCAAAAGAAGAGCATTTGTGAATGGATGAAAAGAATGAATATTGTAAGGAGTGAACGAAATGTACGGGAAATTATATATTTTCACTTTGCTTCCAATTCAAAAATCAAAATATCAAATAAGAGCAATAAACAAACATACCGCTCAGTCCTTTCCTTATTTCTTAACTAAACAATTCATTCTAACTTTAATCAATTTAAAATATTTCAAATTAAGGAAAAAAAATTCCACTCCATTTTCATAATTTAAATTTTTCCCCGTCTTTTCGAAAGTCCACTGTATGTGACAGCACAAAAGCGGATATAAATGTCTGCTTCATATTCCATTTTTCTTTGATGAGGACGATATTGATTAAGGTTGGAGAGGACTTGAGAGGGGAGGGGAGGAGGAGGGAATGATATGTAGAGGTGAAAGGTGAAACTCCATAATGATCTATCATTGTCGACCATAGCAAGGTTAATGTGACATCACGCATTTCTTATTTTATTATTATTCCTCTTTTTCATCTAATTTAATGCTGTTATTGTACTTTTTTTCCTCTCATCTTTTTCTTTCCCAATCCTTTTATTTTATTATTAGTTATTCCGAGTAATTTTACTGCTTTGTACACTTTTTCTTATCTTTTCGTTCTACTATTTTAGGAATTTTAATCAATTTTACGCTATATATGACGTTTACATGATGACAGGTTTTACTAATAATTAGGATTATAGTAAATGTATATATATATATGTACTTTATCATTAGATTAATATTATTTTTGTTTATATCCTTATTAAGTTTATATTTTCTCAACGGGTACGATTATTATTATGCTTTTTTTGCAGTCTGATATCGTCGCCCATTTGCTTCTTCCTGTTTGCTCTTTTTGTTCCGGTTGCAATTTTTACAATGCTATTTTGATTTGTTTTTTAATTAATGAAACATCAAACATTTTTTCAATAATGGGAAGATTTATTTCATTCATCTACTTCTGTCAGTCTAATTACGTATGCTAATTAATCTAGTTGTGGAGGTTAAAATTAAGCAACGCTCATTTTCTCATTATTATTGTTGTTGCTATTGTTGTGGGTGTGTTGTGTTTATTGATTTGTTGACGCGAAAAAAATGATGCTGACGAGAATCGTGTCGGTTAACGGTGGCCGGTTGGGTAACATTTATGGTGTTACTCGCAGTGGTACTATAGTAGCACCTATTCGAGCTATTGATTCATTGGTAAAACGGAATATGGCAACGGCAATTCGTAAGGAACGTGACACTTTTGGAGAATTGCAAGTACCAGCGGATCGTTATTATGGAGCGCAAACTGCAAGGTTTCATAGTTTTTTGCTTTCATATTACTGTTTTTTTTTTTCACAAATTTAGCTTCCATTGTTTATTTGGATGGAAAGAGTTAGAGAGTTAGAGAGAGAGAGAGAGAGAGAGAGAGAGAGAGAGAGAGAGAGAGAGAGAGAGAGAGGTAAAGTATATGAGAGAAGTGATCTGTGTGGAAAAACAAACTGGGGAAGCGTACTAATTTTAGAGCTGATTTTGTGGAGACAGTATGAGTGTTGTATTAGTTTAATATGCAACAATAGCAGTTGAATGATAGCATCAAGCACGATGTGTAAGAGACATCGGGTATTTTAGCGGTGAAATGAAATGGAATATCTCTTTTAATAGGAGCAGCGAAATAGTGTTCTGAAGCTGATTTATGAACTCATTTTCATGGCATTAATCATTTGCCATCAGTCTATTTAGTTTTACACGGAACAGTCATCTGCCTTTACTTGAGGTAATTTCTGTACGAGTAATTTACTGAATGCATGTATGACTGGATACAAAAAAAACTGTAAAGTGCAATACTAAAAATAGATGGGAGTGATGTAAGTTTACATGACTTCAACTGGTAATCCTATTATATTCAGTAATTTGACAAGTTCATCGAATTGCAGCAGTTTAAAGCTATCATTGAGTCTCTCGTGTTCAAAGGAATTCCTACTGAAAAAAATCCTGTCATTTCATAGTATGAAATGGAAAACTAAATTTATATTCACTTTTTTATCCATTATATTAAAAAAAAAACTCATTATTTCTTGAATGATAAGTAAATTCGATCATACTGTTGTGTCATCTAAGCTGGATTTGTCACAAGTAATTTTGAAAAGAAGTCAAAGTTTAATGAAATAAGTGTATTAGAGCAAAATGGGAATTAAATTCCGATTTATAAGAATTTTTATTATCTTTCTCCTCCCTTAAACATTTAATTCTTCCATAGGCCGATTTTTGTTTTTTTAACACTTGATTTTATGTAATGTCTGTTTTTAAAGGAGCTGTAAACGAAATTTGTTTTTCAAGAGAACATCATAGCTGAAATGTATTTTAAAATTGTTTAATAACTTTCTAATTTTGATGGAATTTTTTTTGCTATTCGAAGAGCATCGAGAAATTTTTTGTGCAAATTTTTCTGTTCATTGATTTTTACTTTTTGTATATTCATGATGAAGGAAGAGAAGAGACAAAGAATATAATATTTAAAAAAGTGAATAATAGTGTTTCTACTAAGAATTAATAGTATTTGTTCAAATTTTAAAATGAGCATGTTTCATTTAATAGTTGTCGCAAATTATGACAAATCTGACGAAAAGAATTTTAAAATACGAAAAAAGGACGAGATATTTCAAATAAAAGCAGGTAGCTGGCAGTCTTATTGTTTACAGAAACAGTGATAGAAAAGTTATCATGAATAAAATGAAATCAAAAAAGATAAAACAAAACAAAACGTAGCGATGTTATTTAATTCGTAATTAAAGCATATGAATTATCTTTTTCGGTTACATTACCGCAATATTATTCTCATCAATTTTATTTAATTCAAACTCTTAGAATATATACACATGATCAATTTTAGATCAATGATGAATTTCAAAATTGGTGGTCCAGAAGAGCGTATGCCATTACCGATTATTCACGCATTTGGCATTCTAAAAAAAGCTGCTGCATTGGTTAACAAGGAATACGGTTTGGATCAAAAAACTGTAGACGCCATTTCAAAAGCTGCAGGTTAGTTTTGGTTGAACTTTATTGATTTGTTTTTGTGTTTTCTGCATGTTCTTTCAATAATTTTTGATTAATCCAACAAGTTATTATATTAATCCAACTCTTTCATCACTAAAGCATCAAATACTCGTTCAACATTTAGCGTTTGAAAAGTGTATAGTGAACAAAATGTTCAACCTTTCTATTATTTTTTTTATCTCAACACTGTTTTTGTTGGAATTATTGACGTTAATATTTCAAATAGTTAAATAAAGAAAGAGCTTTTTTTTTTGGTTTAATAAAGTTTTCTTTCTTTTTTCTTCCTCTTTCATCTTTTTTGCTCCTTACTTATTTTCTAAATATATTGATTAAAACAGTCAGAAAAAGAAGGAATTAATTTCATCTGTTGATAAAGTCTAGTGATACGCGCTGAATCATCTGTTATGTTTTGCAATTCGATGATGAATGTTAAATGAATGATTTCCAATTTTTCTTTAATTGAACAACAATGAACTTTCTGTGAGAAGGATATATTTTAAAAAAATTGCGTATAGACACATACATGCGTACAGTAGTTTGACTTTGGTTGTCTTGCAACGACGGATAGAGTGTCACTGATCGCTGATGCATTTTTGTTTTGGTAATTGAGTGGAAATTTTCATACATCAATTTTTACAATGAAAATTGACATTTCCAAAGAAGGATTGATCTGCGAGATTTTTCTTCGGAAACGTTGAAAAAAGAAGACATTACATCTCCTCACTAGAGTTGTAATCTTTGAGCGAAATAACCAGTAATCTGTCTATCATCTGGCGAACAGTTTCATCTACTATCTTTGAATTAAATAGGCAGTTTGCCAAAAGTCGTCTTCACTTCGATCTATCAATTGGGATTTTTTGCACAGTTCTGGACATTAAACTGTTAAATTTAGCAAGACTTTGTTGCTTTTCAGGGTATTCATTTACTTTTTCCTCCTGTCAATTATTGTTAAATTATCATAGATGAAGTTATCGCGGGCAAGCTGGACGATCATTTTCCATTGGTGATTTGGCAAACCGGATCCGGTACGCAGTCGAACATGAACGTCAATGAAGTGATATCGAATCGCGCAATTGAAATGTTGGGCGGTGAATTGGGATCCAAAAAGCCAGTGCATCCGAATGATCATGTGAACATGTCACAATCATCGAATGATACTTATCCGACGGCAATGCATATCGCCGTAGCTAGGTTATTTCATTCATATTGTAGATAGTGCATTTTTTTTTTATTCGCATCCGATTTCATTTCAAAGATGCAAACTGGAGGTAATTTTATGTTTTTAATTCTTTGATTTGTGCATCAAACTTAGATATTCAGAAATGAGATTTGTTTAAATGTCAAGTTAAAATTTGATTACTTTCTAAATTCATTCAAATTTTCTCTTCATATCTTAATTTCTATATAAATATAGTGGTGAACGTATATTCCATTACTTAGTAATGATTAATCTATGTCTTGAAATTTTTTTGATTGTTGGGACGATCGTTATAGAGATACGCTATATATTTTCGCTATGCAGATTTTTGTAAACAGAATCAATTTCATTAATCAGTTCCAATTGTTTCGATATTTGTACATTATTCTTTAGGGAACTGAATTCTCGTCTGCTACCGTCCCTACGACAGCTACTTGATTCGCTGCACCGAAAATCGAAAGAATTTGAAAACATCATCAAAATTGGACGTACACATACTCAGGATGCAGTACCACTTACGCTTGGTCAAGAATTTGGTGGTTATGCGCAACAGGTTTTTTTATCTTTTGTAATAACTGTAATAATTCATATAATTGAATGTGTCAGTAACTTTCATTTTTGCTGAATCTTCCCTTTCTCCAGGCAACTCTTTTATTTGACTTTTATCTTTTCAAGATTTTTTTTTTACCAGTGACCAGTTCTTTAACTTCCTCAATCAGTATTAAGAAAAGTTGATTTAAAAGTAAAGAATCTATACAAGAGGAAAGTGCTGATTATTGCAGATAGAAAATGGTATAGCACGCGTAAAGGATACGCTACCACGCTTGTACATGCTTGCTGCTGGTGGTACTGCTGTTGGTACTGGTCTTAATACACGAATTGGTTTTGCTGAAAAAATTGCCGCGTACGATTTTCTGAGTAGATTGAAACTAATGCTTTAATAACATGCATCAGAAACCCATCTAAGATATAATGTATATAGAATAGAAGTTATGTGCTAGTATATCAGTGTCATATGATAGCTGAAAGATAATAAATAATGTCACTGATTTTTTTTTGAAATTTGATTATTTATTCTGTTACCTGTCTTTTAAGTTTTTTGTCTGTTTTGAAAACATGTAAAATTTCAGAATTAGATTTAGCCTCTCGTAACTATAAAAAATATTTTAGGAAAATTGCCGAACTGACTGGTTTACCATTTGTTACAGCTCCAAACAAATTTGAAGCGTTAGCAGCTCATGATGCAATGGTGGAAGTAAGTTGTGATTTGGTTCTAAATCTGTAACAGTAAAACCAATTTGTCACGAACAAAGATGCCATTATACATTTTGGGAGACGCCCTTCAAATCTAGTTTAATTAATTACATTTTATTAAGTAAAACTAAGGAGTTATATTCAGAGTAGTTTTATTTGGTCTTAGGCTGAACATGGTTTGTTATGCTGAATGTAATGAACTATTACATGTTACTTAGGTGCGATAAGCTGCTGTGTAGTTTAGCCAATATGTGGTAATAAAAGATAATCTAAACGAGATGGAAAAGTAGCTATTTTGAAGGTGCATGGTGCTTTGAACACTCTTGCTGCAAGTTTGATGAAAATTGCAAATGATATACGTTTCCTTGGCTCTGGTCCACGTTGTGGTCTCGGAGAATTGTCGTTACCTGAAAATGAGCCTGGAAGTTCCATTATGCCAGGTAAGGTGAATCCGACGCAATGCGAGGCGGTTACTATGGTTGCTGCCCAAGTTTTCGGTAATCAGGTATGCATATTTTAATTTCGTTTTAATGAGAAAGTTATGTTTGGAAGCTTTCAATAAAGAATTTCTAAGACGTGTTGATTATTACTGAACTAGGGATTTGGCTTTCAAGAATCTTTCGATGCGTTTCAGTAAATTATAGGTTGCGGTTACCGTTGGTGGCTCAAATGGACATTTTGAATTAAATGTATTCAAGCCAATGATTGTTCGAAATGTTCTCCAATCTATCCGACTCATTGCTGATGCATCCATATCATTTACAGTTAACTGTGTCGACGGTATCATAGCAAATAAGGTAGAAGATTTCATACTTTGTATCTCAAAATATTTGTATATTTATTGATTTAAACATTTCCATTTTTTTGTTCGAGCTGATATTCATTTTAATGACTTCTAAGCTAATATTACTTTTAGTTAGATGGATTAAATAGTATATAATAATTAGTGTATATTTGCACGATAATTTTAAACACGTTGTATTGCAGGAGAACATCGAAAAGATCTTGCGTGAATCGTTGATGTTGGTGACAGCGCTGAATCCCCACATCGGTTATGATAATGCTGCAAAAATTGCCAAGACAGCTCACAAGAATGGTACCACTCTAAAAGAAGAAGCTATAAAATTGGGCATTCTGACGTCTGAGCAATTCGATGAATGGGTACGACCGGAAAAAATGCTAGCACCCAAATAAGGCGATATAAACATTCCTTGTAGCTATGCATATGACTTAATAATCACTTTTTGATCCATTAAAAATTTCTCTATCAACTAACATTGTTTGCTACGGCTTTTGGAACTCTTTTCGACTCACTCATTGAAAAAATGAGCTTATTCAAATTTCGATTTTCGTTTGATTTTAATTTAATTGATTCTTTCTGTTTTTGTTTATTAGGTCCTTTTCCGGACGAATTTTTTTTTATTTTATGATATGTATAAATTACATATGTATGCGCAATGCAGGATATATTTATTATAGTACTTTCAATAATACGCGTACACAATATTATGTCTGTCATTTATGAATGGAAGGTTTTAATTATACTGCCGACATGGCATTTAACTCTATAGTGCAAGTTTGGTGGCTTATAATAATAAAGCTTTTTTTTTTCAATATTCTTTGTTAATTATAAATCAAATGAATCCAATAAGTTTTATGTTACAAGCTGTTCCAGACTGATTGAAACAAAAATTTAAAACCAAATGTTGAATTTTCTCTTGGTATTTGCAATTCATTAATTAAAAATCAATAGAGCCACATAAATGATGAATGATGGGAGCAGCAGTCATGCGATTAACCAAAACCATAAGATTAATAATTAAATCATTTATCAGCAGCAATACTATCAATAAATGATGGAGCTAATGATTAAGTAATCAAGCAATAATAGAATGAATCCATGGGCGCAACTGGTAAATGATACTTACGAGGAAGAAAATTATATAAATGTGGTAAAGTCCTCCAGAAGTCCTGCGATATCAGCAAAGTGGAATTTGTGTTTCACCAGATGCTTCAAACAATGAGTATAATGAATGGATTGAAATAAATTAAGTAATTAATGTCAAGAATGGAACTTAAGCTAATTCATTTTAGAATAAACTTTAATGCCAATTCTAAAAGATTGACGCTCAACCACATCCAAGGTTAATAATCACACTATGTATTCTGAGTATTCCACAAATTTTCGTTATTTCAGTGATATCAATATTGAACTATATTGTGTAGCAATCTCATAAAATGGATGAAAAATGCCTCGTAACAATCTAATTTATAAATAATTTAAAGCGGAATATGAAAAAAGTATATTTTGCTACAATGCGCAATGATTTTTATCAGTTCATTCATTTTTACTAGTATTTTTTGCCAGCATTAATTTCCTGAAAAGATGTGATCGTTTAAAATATAATATTTAATATTGAAGAAATTTTTTCTCCTCTTTTAAATTACCTAATCTTGGTGTAATATATATAAATAGTTTCTATCGCTTATATCATACCTTATCATGGTACACTTTTTATCAGCAATTTTGACAATGATAATTTTCCCATTGTCATAAATAGTGTTCCAAAATATATCAAACAAGCATCGCAGTATTGTAAAATTCACATATGAATCATGTCCAACGAATCATTTTCATGTACTGATTTGCTGATTGATATGCAAACATTAACAGTTTATGTAATTTTATTGAAATCAACTAGAACTGGTGAAAATCAGTTATTAAATTTCATGTATGTCCTTTACATATATAAAACAAATTATATAATAAATTCACTTTAAAAAAAACATATACGTATAAATATAATAAGCTGTAATTCATTTTATTTAAAATATACTGTTATAATCATTTGATAGTAAATTGTTTGCATGCTCTCTACTTTATGCAAATCAATTTGCCAAAATTTTGAAGAGATTTTTCAAAAAGTATAACAATCATAAATTATCGGCAAATATTAAATCACAATTTACAAGTAGGTCATCGACATTCTCGGGCTCTTAACCATTTCCTCTTATTCACCATTATGATGTTAAAAAAAAAGGAAAAAAATAATGTAGACACAAACGGATGCAAAACATTATTTCTCTGATTTTCTCGTCTTTCTGCTTTTCCATTCTCATCCTAAATATATATATATATATATTGCTATCGTTTTTAAAAAAATTTTTTTTTGATCATAAAACCAGCAACAGTGCATGAAATACAATATTTCATGAAACACAATATTGCATGAAATACTCTGATTAACAGCAAAAATTAATAAGCATTTTGGTTTCTTTTTTTGATAGAAATGAAATCGAATCTTGAATATATTTTAAAAGCAGGAAAAAAGATCTTTTTCTTCCATTTTTTTTATTTCATTACAAAAATACACTGTTTTTGTTAGTGTAACTGGGGTTTTACAGGAAACGATGTGATAGTCTTATCTGTCAGAATAATATAATGTGTTCGAATCTTTCAAAACAAAACTATTCCACTGATTGCTGTATGTTGTATATTTATCGATATGCATCACTGATTACAATTTTTAAAATTACCACAAATTAATGAATGTACATCATTGCAAAATCATTCATCCGATATCAACGGTCACAAAGTTAAAAAAATAAAATGAAAAAAAAAAAAGAAAAAATCTTGGTTTTGTCTCTAACACTGAAGTCCTAATTTCAATGATTTCAAGCAATGTATTAAAAGATTTGAAATCAAATTTTTTTTCTCTGAATAATTAAAATTTTTGATGTAATTAAAATGAAATACGACAAAACTGTTAAATGATAAAAAAAAAAGAAACGAAATGCTATCGAAGCATGTTTGAACAATGAATGTAAAAATAAACGTTTTAGCTATTGGTGAATATCAAAATAATTTTACAATTCTTTAGAATTTTTATAGCTCATTTTTGTAAATTGAATAAAATGTGCAATTTGAATTAAAGAATGCGGACACTGTTGAATAATGTAATGAACGTTTTTCTTTTTCTTATTATTGAATAACTTAATGAAAGTTAAAAGGCATACATACGACTTGCAATAATCAGTTTTTGTTATTCCTGAAAAGAAAACATCTTTACCGATTGAAATTTTTTTTTCTCTTAAATGCTATATATATATAAAATACAAATGCTACATTAAAAATTTCATCTGAGTATTTCTTTCAAAAAACATTTCATGTACTTGCAAATCTCATATACATTCCTTTCTATGACGCACATATATACAAATACAGAAGTCATTGTAAATAGCGTAAATATTACAATATAAATACTGAACATGTGAAATATACAGCAATTGTTGTATCGTTATAGTCAAACTGACAGAAACACAAATGTTAGGAATAATTGCTGCATTCATTTGCAACTGTGAAATGAATTTGTGAAACGATTAGGAAAAAATATGCAGCGATTGAGGACCAGATGAAAATAGCAGATGGAAGTAGCAGGTTGATTCATATTGTGTCATGTCTGTCCTCATCTTTTCCGTCACATTCCTTCTCTGCTATGGTTTTTTTTCCCCTCATTCCTTTTTATTGATAACATACGTATTCACACACATTTACACCTAAACAGTTCGCATATGCTAACCCATACAGCACACACAAACACATATATACACACATATACACACACACACACACACACACACAC
>UPTC01000056.1:2138-14082 GCA_900537255.1 Acanthocheilonema viteae | reverse complement strand
CACACACACACTATACACAGAAGCACACACATATATATATATACATTTGTATGAAGGGGCGTACAGACCGATGGAGAAGAATGGAAGGTTCCGTAAAAACATCGATTGCACTTTGCAAATTGTGAAGTGCAACGAGCGAAAGGAAGGGGTGACAACATGCGTAGCATCGAGAAGTCGCAAAAGTCCCGGTGATGATCGAAGGAGTTAGACTGAAAAGATATTCGTTGTCTTCGTATGAAAGATCATACGGAGAATATGCGAGTTCATGCAAGGTCAATGCTTCTGATTAAAAATCTCATTTTTTTTCAATGTCTTCCATTATGTGTGGGATGATTACTACTACTGGTGATTAATTCCGAGATATCATTCATCTCAGACGACATTGATAGAATGTTGTTAATTTTTTATCTTATCGGAATGACCGGTAGCTGGGATGAAAGTTATAGATTTTAGTGATCAGAAATACCTTTTTAATCCCTCTAATCATTGACTATCATTGATGCTGAATCAAACATGTGACACGATTCAGGCTAGTGATAAACATCAATCATTACACTTTCAAGTTGAAAAGGTCAGCTTGAACAAGGTAATCTGACTTCAAAGCTCGAAAGAAAAAAGCAATTTCAACACATACGGGCAACTTCCTCTACTAAAACTTCCCAGTGATAAAGTCTGTTTCAGAACTCATCATAATTGTTCGACCTCAGAAAACTATAATATTGTAAAAGCATCGAAAAATACATCGATAGGATCAGAATTTCAAATTACTACTCAATTAATTGGATTTTGTCCTTCGTTGCAGCAAATCTTTTATTCTTTCACTTACTGCCAATAAAAACCAAACTTTTATCCGTTCTGACCAACAGTACCTGAAGTGGTAATATTCGTATTCTCTCCTTGATGCTTTAAAATTGCACAAAATTTCCATACTGCTTTTGAGAAGCTCAGCTGTCAGTGAAAAAGACACTCTAAATTTGCTATTCAAAGGTCAAACAACAATAATTACATGTACTTCAAATTTTTAATGTTGCAGATAAACAAACATTAATCAAATAATAGAAGAAATAAAACCATTGAAATTAAAAAATAAAGCCAGTTGTACAAGGAAACAATACGTAAGCAATAAGGAATGAAGGAAAACAAAAAGAAACATTCAGATTCAAATTAAAAAAACATGCGGCAACATTTGAAATTATCAAATTGAAAACTGAAGTCAATGAATCCACCCCCGATCTACTACCACAAAGTAAGCTAGTAAACGCATTGGAGCCAAACACCCGCAAGACCATCCGCAAATTTGCAGTTCGCATTACTTATAATTTCAGATTTATAGGATTATAAAGATTTGCATTTTGCAACAGAAAACAGCGCTTCAATTGTTTTGCATCCTAAATGCGGCTAGCGTAGCACACTCACGTCAAGCAGATGTGCATTCCATCGCATTAATAACATGTTTTTCCTCAAGTTTCCGTAAAAATAGAAAAAGATGCATATTTATGTACAGTGCAAGCGCATTGTGCCACCATCACAACCATCGTGAATCCTTAAAAATTTTCACCAAAACTTTGAGCATCTAAATAGAGAGCAAAAATGACATAATTGAATGAAGCGGATAAAGCTAACAGATCACCGCCCAAAGCGGTTCTTCAAAAAAGAATAAAAGTGAACAAAATGCAAAGCTAACAGAAACCTAAAAATTTTGGAAAAATATTCGTGCCTAAAGTTAATCATTTTAATACAATCCATTACCTGCATCGATAAGAAAATATGGAAAGTGCTGCAAAATTTCTTTTGTACAAAGTTAAATAACAATTACAGAAAAATGAAATACTAAAATAAATAGCGACAAGCAAGTTGAAGAAGGTTCTTTTTTCCGGTGTTCTTGTATAATACATTTAATAATAAAACGAATAAATTCTGTGATGTATGCGTGAAAAATATGAAAAACATGCAAACTCCTTCCGTGATAAGGTCAAACAATACATCGATTTTAGGACGCTGTACTTCGATGTGTATGGATTAAGAAAGAGTTAACGAAGAAGTCTAAAATATAATGGACAAAAAATATAAAAATTATCCAAAATGCACAATCTAAAATAACCCGTACAAAGCAAGCACTAAACACAGTTTCTTTCGCTTACAGAAAAAAAGTATAATTCCATAGCATTCAACCACGAAATCGAAGGAATTCAGAGCGTATTTTCTAACTGACTCCAATGCCAAAAATAAATTAGAAACAATACTGAAAAAATTTTCAACTCTTTGAAACAGCAAAGATGTAATAAATTCCTTTTGAAAAATATCAAAAGTACCTTTCAAAATATCGATATATCGGAAATACATTTGGTGACTGAGACAAAAATAAGGCATTTCCAAATTATTTCAAGAACTTGTTTTTACAAATTTTACCGACTTCACTATTGCTTTATGTTTGCAAATTGAAACATTAACATCCGTTAAACACTATAATCATTGGATATGAATATATGAGAAATAGAAACGCCATTAAAGAACTGAAACAGTCAATATCTCCATAACCACAAATAAATCCGGCAACAACTTTCATTCCTTTCCTCTATCCAGGAGCAGATATATGAAGGAATGATAAAGGCGCAAGTGAAAATCGGAATTTGGAAATTACTACGACATCATATCAGCAACTGGAAGTGGTTGCACTGCTGATATAACGTCACCTTTGATAATGTCCTGGATCTGAATTTATAATGATGGTTACATAATATGAATGTATTCGTCTCGACTTGATGTGAATAAAAGACAAAAATTGAAAACAAAAAATAACCGAATTAAGTGAAAAAATTCTACTCACTGATCTAAGTAAATGGACTAAGTGATTAAAGTGATTAAAAGAAATTGATCCCACACACTGCAGGTTCAAAAATTAAAAATACTTCAAAACAAAAAGACGGAAATAAGCAAAAATAAAAAATTCCCGAGAACAAGCCTAGATTGAGCAATGATTTAGCAAGGGAAAAGGGTATCGACATGAAAAAAATGCAATTGAGTACTTACCGTCTTTCGAAACATGTTCATATTTTGTGTAAATGTATCTTTGTTTCGAGTGCTGACATTTCTTTCTACACCATCCATTAAAGATGTGAAAGCCTTAAAAAATGAAATGACAAAACTTTGGATTGCCTAAAACTGGAGATAGATTTGAATACTTATACTGAATAAGCATGCATATGTTAATAATGCAAGCATAATAAAGATGATAGCTTGGAGTGACAGACATTAAAAACATTGACAATAAGAAAGATAATCAAATTTACATAACCAAAATATATAGTAACAGTTATTATTGGATATTCTTCCACTATTCTACTGAATTATAATTTGATGTTTCTGTTATATATATACCTAAATATATCCCACTCATTTTACTATGATTCCACCCCATGAACCCATGTGACTAGATAGAATTACTGTAGAAATTGGATAGTAAGAAAAAAGTCCAACCTCTTCAAATGCAGCACGTTTATCCTGCAGTTGATTTGCCAATAACTCCATTTTCCACTGCTGGAAGCATTCTTCTTGCAGTAAAATCAAGCCAAGTAATGGTCGTGACAATGACCACTGACATTTGACATCCTCGAACAACGAAGCATTCAATATTGTTGATAGCATCTTAAAATGAAAGTTCATAAATAGAATTCTTGATGAGAATTGATCAACCTCATCAGTGAGGCTTGCTAAGAAATGATTATTTGACTTGCTCCAACCCATCAGTAAATTATTTTATGCTACAATAAGAGGTGCGACACTTATAGAACTAATATCGTGAAATATCGTGAAAATGAAAAATACAGATTCAGTTAGTTCCATTTTTTCGATTAACTTATTCACAAATTTCAATGCGTTAGTAAAATGAGACTAATTAACCTGAGGTAATAGAGATGGTTGCGCTTCAAGAGCACGTATGCAATTTTCTCCCTCTGCCTCAGCGCCAACATGAACTCGAGGTGGAGCTGCGCGCGTTAATCGACGATACAGATAATTTAAGATTAGATCTAGGGTTGAGCATGACGCTGTCACCTGAACCAAACAATTATAGGGAATTATAACTCTAATTCTGTAGGGACACAAATAAAATGACCATAATAGACATACAACCAAATTCAACAATCTGTCTACTGAATTTTAGTTTCTGCTCCTTACGTTTCAAATCATTTCCAAACCGATTAACGCTTGCCCAAAAATCAAAGATGTGAAGATTTGGTTTATCACAAAATAATTCCAAATTAAATAATTTGGAAAGAAACAATAAAGTACTGTCTCAAAAAAAGAAAAAACTTACGACAATGGGATCAAATGAAACAATTGCCTGCTCAATATATCGCATCAGAACCATGAATACTTCCGGTTTAATATTTGATAAGAAGCACATATTATCTTGCGCAATAGATTCTAATAACCAATGAAAATTCTGGATTATTTTCGAGTATGACTAAAAAAATAAAAATAACGACTAAACGGAAAATTTTCCCGCCAGCAAGAAGTAAATGCAGTATTAAAGGATCATGTTTCCAATAAATTACGCCAAAAATAGTTCTGAAGAATATAATTAATGGCCACACAACTTCCTGGTGAATATTTGGTTATAAATCTCCTTCCAACTAAGACTCTCAATTACTGAATTATTTTATAGGCTTTCCAGTTATATCAAAAAAAAGTTGATAATTAACATTTAAAACAACAGTTCGATGCATAGACTAAGTCGACCTTTCTTGATTATAGAAAGTATTTCTCACAAGACTTGCCTGAAATTCCTCCTCTGGTATATACATGAGAAGCTTCACAAACATTGCTAAGGCATCTTGAAGACATGTGTCACCATATAATCGAAATACACCAAATGGAATATACGAACCGTTCAAAGCCATTTTCAGTACAGAAAAAACAGTACCAATATTTTTATACCTTTGCTTATAAGCATTTTCAGGAGCCACTTTAGGCAGCGCTAACATTCTTGTACCTGAAAAATTGAGAGAAAATTATTTCAATTCAGTGCGCAAAAAAAGAAAAACAGGTTGTCAGAAGCATGAAAAATTCAGGAGCAAAACTTTCAGTTTGCATTGAAAATGTTATTAAAAACTCCATGCACAGCAAAACATTACTAACCGTATGTACAGATAATTTTTGATACTTCCCGAAACAGCAATACAGCACTACACGATGACATCTCAAATTGTAATCGCTGTTGACGATTTTGGCATAATTCTTTTAATAATTTCAATATCGGACTGATCACCTCCGTGCAATCCGCCCAAACATCCACTGACCGAACCAAAATTGAAAATACATTCGGATACCTAAAAAGTCGCTGCATTTCATTCTAAGAGAAGCTTATGGCGTAAAGTAGGAAATCAGTTGAAAAAACTGATTCATATAATTTTACATTAAAACGTGAGCTTTATTTGAAGATGTTTGAGTCTGTTATATGCATAGTACACTTACGTGGACTTTTGCATCGCCTGCATATAAACACTATATATCACATTCACTCAAACTTAGTCGCAGCTTACTTTCGTTTAATTTTATATCTTTTTTTTGCGTTTATGTCATCGATTAATTATGCTAAAAACTGCTTTAAATTGAAATCCAAAGTGCAAAAATACTAAATGAAGAGAAATAAACTCTGTACAAAATCAAAAATACACATCATATAGACTACAACCTGTTATGATAATATTAACTAGAATGCCAAATCTTATTTCAGTTTTTCGCAAGTTGAAGTGTATGCTCTAGGAAGGAAAAAAGAAAAAGATAAATCAAAAAAGCTATTTATATTAATAAAGTACTCATATAACTTTTTGAAATTATTTCAAAAAAGATATTTGATCTAAATCATTCCTACTCTTCTCTATAGGTTATTTAATGATAAAGGGATTCCGCTTAGTTAGCTTCTGCAGTATTTTATACGATCAATTCAAGCATCCGCGCAACTGCACCACATATTGTTGTACCAACAAGCAATGATTCTCCAAACTGTCATATTTCTGTTATACTTTGGTTATCATTTAAAAATTACAGATTACATTTTGAAACTTACATCCAGTCGAATAACATTGAAAAAACATATTTCGCATTACATGCTGTCGAGATCCCTCGAAGATCCCGACAAAGACCAACAACAGCACGCTACAAAATGTTCCAAGAAAATCATAATAAACATATCTATCTACATTAATTACAGCTTAAGAAATATGACTCGCAAAATATTCTGGGAATAATTTCCATTTTTTAATGACAGGAAATGCATAAAAATTGCAGAGCTTTATTGCATAAGATTTGCTGCCACAATACGAAGTGAGTAAATACTGCCAAGTAAATGGAGCAAATTTTCTTAAGGATACTGCCAATAGGAAATTTGATGAATATTAAATTAATACAAACCTTAACACGTTCCTGATCAACAGTTGGTGCATTCATCGCAAAAACATCATAAATTTCCCGCACAGCATCTAAAATTCAATTTAGTTACGAATAAACAGGAATACCAGTCGATAAGACCCATTCATAAATTCAGTAACAACTAACATTCTGAGATTTTTATCCGTCAGTCAAGATGTTAAGATAAGTTCCGAGCTCAAAACTCCAAAAAAAGCACAAACTAATTAACATTGAAGCATTTTGAAGTAATCTGTGAACACGCTGCAATAGAGCGCAGCAGAGAATTCCGACCAAATACTTCGTGCAAAACTAGTTCGAATTGAGATACATTAAATTATAAATGATACAATAAATGAAAGATAAGACAAGCAAAACTATAACGAGAGGGATTATTGTTCCGCGAGACAAATACATTGTGTCATTTTAGGTTCAGTAAGCTTCAGTTCCTAAAATCTACTCTAATCTTACCTGAAGCTCCTTGCCATGAGCATATATCTGATTACAACTTTACTTTTTTCTATAATTGAACAAATAAAGGAAAAAAAAAACCTGTTAAAGGTTGCATAAATGAATAGAACGTAGCATCGTTGTCATTTAAATCCAAACATAACAACCGCATCAACGAAGCATAAAATGTTGTCCGTGATCGCATTGTCACGAAATCAGCTTCCGACGATAAAAATGAAAAATGCTCACCCTTGAAATTAAAATCAATTAGAAAATAACGAAAAAATTCCGCCTAATATTTATATGACAAATCAAGTCAGTTCAAAAATCAATCGAATATTTAAAATGCATTTCAAAGTGTTTGCACCAATAAATCGTTTACTATGCCAAATATTTGGATGATCAAGGATGTTAATTACCTAATTGAAGTTGCTTTTCATTCTGTTAAGACTGAATTCTAATACTTCCTGCATAAACGAGTGGTACTTTTATTATTTATTCATATTTCGTTCAGCTAGCAAGTCGGATCAAAATTAATAGAAAAAAAAACCTGCCTCACTCCTGTTGTTAAATTACTGAATTATTGATAGAAATAACACATACCGAGTGATTATTTAACAGCAACTGTATGTCAGGCAATCGCATCAAGCGACGACCAGCTGAAAAACCGAGTGAAAGTTCGTTAAGCAATACTAAACTCTCGTCTATCAGCTTCTCCTCAGCTCCCCAATATTTCAGATTCGTGATACTGCAATGATTTTTATTCCATTATTTATTTGTCGGTAATAAATGTTATTTGACATTTAATAATAGAATTAGGTGAAATAAAATGGTAACAAACAGCTGAAATAATATAATGTCGAGCGTGCGTGGAAATCTAATCAGAAATTGAACAAAATGGTTTGAGTAAGGGAAGGGACATCACAGAATCCTGTGATGTCCCTTCCTTTACTTTATACAAGCAAATTTTTTTCCTGACATCACAAGTAAATTTATACGGGCAAAAAAGATACGGCGACTTTTGAGCTAAGTAATGAAGCCATATCAATGATGATGAAAGCGTTACAAAAAATTGCAGCCCTTGTTATCTGTTTCTGCATGAGATTAAAACGACCAACTTCGATATAATGAAAACCAAGAACAGTCCCGTTTAAATTACATTACTAAAATTATCTAGTATTTAAAAAACTTACATTTTACGAGCGTATATAGTAATTACAGCAGTTTCATCCTGCAAGCCAAGATTCTTCTCGAGCTGGTCGTACACTTTACTAATTTTTTGTATCTGATCACTAACATAAATCTTTCGGAACTGATCTAACATATACAAATAAGCCACCTCAAGCTTAAAATTCCCTGACATACCAGCTGAAAGTCGTGAATCCGACAGTTCCATAAGTTTTAATACCCTGAAGAAGATTTTATAAAGAACGAAAGTCATCAAATCTTACCTTAATTAAAAAAAAAAAGATTAAAAAGAAAGTTTTACTTAAATTAGTTTCTAAATACGCAAACAAGGAAAAATTCAACGAAGATTGGGGACAACAATAGAGTTAAATCTTTTGTTTTTCTTCTTTTTCTTTTCTTAGAAACCAGACTTCAACAATTTTTGGCATTTCCAAATTTCCGCTAAAATAACGGAATTTTTGCTGCCAATTCATGGAGAACATTTATACATCCAAAATTAACATTAACCTGCAAATCAGATCTCCATCAACGATATCATGCTCTTCACAGTTATTGTATGATGCTCGACCCTGTATTGCTGCACCAATTATCGTTACCAACCATGTTAAACAAGCCACTGACTCGCGTGCCTCAGCGGACTGTAGTTAAAGGTATTTTACGCTTGAATTTTGGCTTACATGTTTTGTAACTTTCCTTAATGATGCTTAGCTGAACATTTTACTCACATCCCAGACAAAATTTTTTCTTGAAATCTTTGCAGTATTGAGGAACATTAAATTTACTAGTTGTAAATTGAACATTAACTAAAATTCACAAACTCGATATTCTAGTTAAAAATTCCCGCGAAGTCAATATAAAGAACAAATTTTACAGTAGTTTTAAAAATGAATTTTACACAAAACATACCGGCGGATTACTAACTGAATGCTCATAAATTGTATAGTCATGATCAAATAAGCGCACAATTAACTCCGCTGATTTTTCATATTCACAACGACAAATAATAGCAATCTGTTCCATAACTTGCTGGACAGCGCCTTGATCATCTAACGGATCATCACCTATATCACCCCTATAAGTAGAAATGTAGGGAAATGTACGAATTTGATATAACAATAATAATTGATTTAGAGCAAGATCATTTAAAACTAAAAACGAGATTATCAAAAACTTAAGAGTCCGATGTTCTAACAAATTGAAGAAAAAACTAAAGCACAAGCAATAAATCAAAAAATAGTAACGCTGAGCAAGACGTGCACTTCCCATGTTTTAACAATCTTTGCTTCTGTTAAAATTTAACATGCCTCACATGCCTTTTCTCTTCCAAAAGCGGAACTATTGCAAGTGCATCCCTTCCTGACCTTTCAATCCTTTTTTGAAAAATGAGTTCGATCAAAGGAAGACACTTTATTCAATAGTGTTCTGTCGCACTGATCAAAATTCAAACTTAACAAACCCTCCATGTAAACACACCACAGTGTAACTTAATGCACAATGATATAAATGAATGAAAAAATATACATTATGGACAGAAAATCTACTTTCTAAAAATATTTCGCTCGTAAAGATGAACGGACCTTGCAACAGCTCGTGCATATTGCAAACGACTTTCTACGTATGTAGCAGTAATTTTGGGACAATATAAATTGAGTAGATGTGGATCCGCAGCTTTCACGTACGGTACCGATGAAACCATACGTTGCCAAAACGATAATAAGTAATAAGTACTATTCGCTGAGAATTCATACGCCTGAAATGAACGTATTTTTGAAGCTTATAGAAGATTAACGAATATCCTGAGCTTTTCATCAAAATTATTAATTTGTCCGACTTTTATCTTAATGATTGCAGGTTTCCGAAGAGAAAAAAAGCTCACTGTTGAACCGCTGTTGTTTCATTTCTATTAGGCAAGTGGTTCAAAGAATAAGCAGTGGAACACCAGATATATAACTGAATACAAAACACGAAAACTTACCCGCAGACTCTGCTCAGTGAAATCTGCCAAAAGAGCAATAACTGTAGAATACTCTTCAACTTTCATCAACTCAATCAATTGATAATTTCCTTTCAAACGTGATACAATGCGACAAAATTCATGGAAACTCTCCTGAAAATACAAAATCATTCAGAGGGTAAAATTCGAAAAAATAAACTTGAAGCGTTAAAACAACTAAAGCAGAAATATTTTTCAAATCTTTAATATGAATAGAACATACTTTAATGCTATCAATGACAAGAAATTTATGAAGAAAATATGTTGTCCAAATAATGTCAAATGTTCTCCAATGTTCTCCACATTACACCTTAACTGTTTATAATTACGGTTAAAGTATGCAACATTCTCCGATATACCTGTTGCCGAAGTTTTTCTGGTTGTTCCATGATTCCTTTAACACCTCTGACAATATGTGTCAAATATGTCTGCCGTTCTGGATTTGAAAACAATGTTCGTCGAAGGGAGCTCAACTGGACAATGTTTTGTAACACGCGTGTCGTCAATTCAATAGGTAATTCGTTGTACAAACGGAAAAACATCGTTATTAATTCACCATCGGTAAACGCTAAAACAGAGAATCGCTCTTCTTTTATTCTCATTACATTTAAAAATATTATCAGTTAATATATTTTTTGAAAACAAATAATACACATTTGAAAAAAACAGTGGCGACCAGCCTTTATATTATATTTAAAATTGAGGCAGATAACAGGATAGTCGGACAAAGTATGTACATCTAAAATTGTACGTTGTTCAAAAGCGTTATCCTAAAGAACTTAAAAATAAACTTTTCTTTTGAAGAAAAGTTAACAATCTTAACTGGGTTAAGATTAAATAGTTCCATTAAATATTTTTCCTTATGCCAATTAATGAAAAAATAACCCAGCCTCCACAGCGTCGGCACCTGGACGGTTGCATTATCATCGTTTGTTTCATCTGCTAAGCTACCAATAAAATCAAAAGAAAGACAGTTTAAAGAAAGCTGTAACAGACTGCTGACTGTTGAAAGCTAAAAAGAAGGATGAATACGCCAAGTTTATCTGATAATTCTGAATTTCAATTTTTTCACAATTCAATACCATGTTTTATAGTAAATTACTTTGCTGTGAATAAAAAATGAAATGGAAACATACGAAACTATCAGAAAAATTGCCCATATAAAATGCAGAATTCATGTACGCTTCGTTTTCATCTCTATCGCAGTTTTCGAAAACACATCCTTATGCGATGTGGTACCAAACTTTGCAGTATTCAGTTTAATAATTACATACCTCTCTTTCATTTATCCTACTACTATTCACAGTTTTTCGGAGCATTGATGTTGACAATTCAAATATGTCAAATAAATATCCATCACGGAAACTTGATAAAGTCTTTCGCTGTTTTGTGACAGTTTCAAAACCAATGTCCTGAAAAGAATGCTTCAAAAGATTATTTTTTACCACACTAACCATGTTGCTAAATTTATGCCAAATGATTTTATGCAACGATTCCCTTAAAATTCTCTAGGAATTATTTAGGCATCAAGGGCAAAATAATATGATGACGAAGCTACAATCGCATAGCAGCAACTACACCATATAAGTTAAGAAAAAACTCCACGATGGATATGGTAACATAAAAATTCAACATGGTGACAGACGACAAATGTTTTAAAAATTTCATATTATGTATTCGTTTCCCATATAAATTTGGTAAAATCATCAGAGTTTCCAGAATGTTATCAATCAACAGACAAAAAGATAGTGATCAACCAGAGTTTGTGATTAAATGAAAGAAAGAAAAAGATTTATATAAAAAAAAGTTGGGATCATAAAAATTTCAAAAAATATGCATGGAGTTGAATTTTTTCTTCTAAAGAGTTTCTTAAGCTGTTATTGATATGGAATCATTTTCTTAAAT
>UPTC01000055.1:11575-71680 GCA_900537255.1 Acanthocheilonema viteae | reverse complement strand
CACACATACACATACACACATACACATACACACATACATATATACGTACACATGCATAAATTCCATCAATCTATCCATTTGTTGAGCCGCCATCTGAGGAGCATATCTTTCCTTCATTTCTCCTTTAAACATTTTTACACATTAGTTTGCTGATAGTGGCAATGTTGTTGTTGCAAGGTAGTGGTGGTGGTGGTGGTGATGATGATGTTGTCGTTGAGAAGTTGATGATGCTTGCTTGCCTGCTTGTTGCTTGTTGCTTGCTTGCATTATTATTGTTGCACATATTTGCTTGACAGGGAAGCCCCCTTCCGAGATTTCCTTCTTCCCTGCTCTGTTGGGTATGTTCTTCGAATTTAATGAGAATGGAAAGAGGAAAGCTTCTTGCTTTCAGGATGATGAAAGAGTGGGTGGCTTTGATGGCTCAAGAAAATGACGCCGCTGGCCTTTTCTTCTTCCTATCTCAAGCTTCCCGTATAAAAGTATATATATATATATATATGTGTATGTGTGAAACAAACTAGCTGGAAGGGATATATGTGTATGTTTTGGATGATAGATGTAATGGAGGAAGGATGGATGGATGTATAAGTGCTTGATAGGAACAGATCTGGGCAAACAGGCAGTTGCTGCTTCCTTCTTCCCTTTTGCTCCCAAATTTTCTGGGATCCAACAACGATCAGAGAAATACTTATTTTTGTTGTCTTCATGCTGAGGAAATTTGAGAAGGACAAGCAAAAAATTTCCAAAATTTGATAAAGTTAAATTATTTCAATTACAAAATTTCTATAAATATTAGCTGATAAAGAATCCCATTTTTTAAACTTATATCTAAAATGTTATCGCAATGAAATCAAATGATACTAATAAAGCGATTGCTAAATAATTTAATGGTAAATTCGGATTTTAAATTACAAAGAATTAAAATGAAATTGAAGGACAATAAAGGATAAGTATAAGAGAGAATAATTATTTGCATCTGTAATTATACTATCAAGAAGGCTGACTGAATAGCAAAGAAAGGAAATATTGGATTGGACTAGGCTTCTATCCAATATCACTACCGTATTTGTCGGAGGATTCAGAATGGAAAAGGGGAGGAGAATTGAAAGAGAGGAAAGAAGAATGCATGAAAGGACATAGGACAAGAGCGCACGGTGATATGATGTAGGTTATACGGTGGTGTCCACCTGGGAATGCGACATCCTGAATTGCTTGCTGGTTGGCTGTCATTGAAATGACAACGCCATCCGATGCTGTGACACAACATAGAATGTAGACAACTGCATACGCACACGCATATGCACATGCACATGCACACACTCACACGCACACACCAATTGCCTATTTGATGATGACAGCAACAATTTCGCATCTTCTTTTTACCGTACCTTCAAGGGCAATCATTGCTGGGCATCAAAAATTTTGAAATGACATCGCATTTGTATTTTTTTTTCTCGAAATTTGAGAATTCATATGGCGCTGTTAGTTGGGAAGAGTGAGGCGATCATAACACTTAGAGTTAGCGGAAGAAAGAAACTGGAGAGTCATCTGCTTGTTTGTTTCAACTTTAATCTAAATTTAGCACTCATATAATCTCAACAATTATATACTGCTAACGATAAAACTACGGTGATAAGATTTACTTCATGAAATTCAAAATTCAGACAAGTTAAGGCCTCTCTTCTTTTTCTTCTTTATTAACAACCATCTAATGTATAACTATATTAGGTATAGCGACTTCAAAAAAAAGAAACATGAATTATTATGCTCAAAACAATCAAATGGCTTTTTTTCTCTGTGAATTGATGAGGTCAACAGATGTGAGAAGTTTTTGCGAATAAGAGAATTGATGGTATATTTTCGTCATATGATTTATCGGACGCAATTTCAACTCAAATTACATGTGAACAAACCTCATTTAATTTTCGCTTTCTTGATATATTTGGTTGTGGCTCAAATGTAAATTCTTGTCGTGCCCCGAGTGGATCAACCGCATCATCTAGAAGAGAATAATGATTGATGATGAAACGAATTTGCATGCAAATAACTGCAAGCACATTTAGTCAACAGCTTTATCAATTTAAAATGCTACAAAACAGCAAATTTTGCTTTGGTAATCTATTTGTTAAGATAGCTTGAAGAGTAAACTTATTTAAAGTGTAAAATGTTTAAATTAATTTATAGCTTGTGTTTAATTTTAACTGATTAAATTATCTTTTATTTCAAAACTTCTGATGAAGTATTAAAAAGACATCTGAACAGAAAGTAACATCATTAGGAAAACAAAAAAAAGCACACAAACCAATATCGGGAGTGTTAAGACAATTCCTAATTAGTGTTTTCCCAGCTTCGGAAGAGATCATTGGTCGTAATTTCTTTGTAGCAAATGTATAAACATGACCTGTTTCCGATGCTACCAGTAACATTACCTGAGTTCCTGTCAACGTTGATAATTCATAGGCCTGGAGAAAAAAATGCTATCAGTTTAATATGAAAATTAAATTTGATTATTTGCAGAAAAAATTCGCAAATAATTATCATCAGAAAATGAATCAATTCTTAGAACCGATAAATTTATACTAGAAAATTCATTTCTTTTCCTTTTTCTCTTGTTGAGAAGAAAACCAAAAAAACAATAATGGAATGCCAACTTTTTTCATAATTCCAGTTTTCCTTTTACTAAATGTTGTGTACCTTCGCAGTTTATTGCCAATGTATTCCATTTTTATCTTTACTCGACCTGCAAAATAATGACATTAAACATGACATCATTTAATCACACACAGAAATAACTACAAGGAAAAAAAAAAACATACACACATATATACAAATATGCATATATACCTGTCTGAATCGAATACGATAGGTAATTTACTGCAAATTCTCGAAATTTTACTGATTAAATTTAAAATTGTGGTTAATTAGGCTAATGATTTCCTGTAAACATCTATAGTGCAAGAATAAAATAATTGGAAAAGGATAAGCACGGTAAATTTCAAGTCGATATTATTTTGAATTTTGAGCATAACAAAGAATTGGAAAATTTTTTTGAAGTGAATAAACAATTTAGACTTGATTATGAAAAGTATTTTACGTTCAGGTTAAAATTTTATCCATAATCCTGGATGGCCCGATAATTATATGCAAATTTATGTGTTAAACAAATATACCTACCCCGTTTCAATTATCAGTTCAATTTTTTACAGTTGCAATTTATACCTTTTGTTTTCTTTCCATTCGGTAATGTTGGCGTACCTTCATTCACCTGATGTTGCAGTTGCGGTGATGAACTTTCACATTCACCTCCCATTACGCCTTCTTCTATTGAGGACTGAAGAAGAACACAGTTGATGGAAAAAATGATATGAATTAATTTCCTTCATGACATCAACTCATGCAATGGTCATTTCTAGAATGAGTTCAAATGATGACCGACTTGTCCTCTTAGACACGAAAATTCATCTTTCTTTCATTTATTGCTATTTTTATCATTGGCATTTTAGCATGGGAGGAAAAAATTCTTTTATATTTTTGACCAATGAGTGGTTAAGCTGACTAAACAGTGCATGCCATTTCTGAAAATAAATCATACTGAAATAATTAATTTACTAGTTGAAAATTTGTAATTAGCAATACCCGAATTGTAAAATTTACTAAATATTAAGTTTTAAAAGTGCATAGCAAAAATATTAGATAGAATCTTTAAAAGCTATTTCATGCAACTGTAACCAACATAATAAGCAGAAAGATGAATGGATGCCGAATATTTGTTATATAGATTAAGTAGCTTTAAGCATAAATTGCAAGCTTATAATTTTAGATGTCTTGGAATATAACTCCTAAAACTTCTAATATGATAATTCTAAGTGGAAATATGACACATACAAGGATATACATCGGCTATATTAAACACAAGAAATGATAATAGAAATTTTGAATAAAACTGTTAAATCATTATTGCTGTTTAATATTAGAAATATTAGAAAATGAAGGATAACTTTCAGTACTGAATTCGCTATTAGAAAGAAAAATGAATAATTTTGTATGGCATTGGAAGATATTTGTCTTTCATGCCATGTTATCCTCATTTCGCGCAAAATGTGATCATCAGTATCAGCAATAAAATTATGAAATGAAAATGGACACTGAGGAAAGGAAGCCACATCCCTTTCAAAATTAACTTTTCACTCTCTACGACATTTCAATCCCCAAAAATCAAACAATTGAATTTGCCAAATAAGATAGTGACATCAAAAGTTACCATCGTTTAGTAATCACTATTCAATATGTTCTATAGCATTTGGGGGAGTTCTATAGCATTTTTTTGAAAAATTTCATAAATCAATTGTTGCATTTTTGAGTACAAACTTATATAATCCAATCAAATGAGGAAAAAAATTTTGAAAAAATTAGATTTGTTAAAAGCATAATTTTGAGATCTTTCATTACACTTACTGATAAATGAAGCAAAAAGGTGAAAAAATTAGATCGAAATTCTCATATTTATCTAATTTTTTCAAAATTTTTTTTCAAAAAAACACTAATCTTTGTTGTTTCATCGCATTCATTTACTCCAATATTTTAATTGTCATTTAAATAATTAATATTAGAAATAATACAACTGTGAAAGATTTTTCTCAGTTTACTAAAAATCATACGGAACATTTGTACATATACAGTGGCCTATTTAACCTCTGGTATGAAGATATTAGTTAAATAATAATTCGGGCCAGAAATAATTAGTTCGGGAATAGCAAAATGATACAAAAGTATGATTGGAAACAAGTTCCAACTATCCAAATAGAAAACCTCATCTCAGAATACCTCCCTCTTTCTCTCCTCTCCATTTTTATCACCCTCTCATCATCATCTTCACCAACTAACCAACAATAAATTGCGACTGTAATTGGTTTGGATTTATTTATACACACAGACAAACAGACAGAGAGACAGACAGACAGATATATATTTTATATACCAAATGAGCAAAACAGACATAATTTTCTTCCTTCTCATAATAATATCCTAAAATAATATTATGCCCCATCTTTTTCTCCCTTCCCCTCTCTCTCCCTCTTCAATTCTCTTCAACCCTTTTCCACACATTTTGGAAACATTAATTTTTTGAAAAATAATATTTCTTTTGCTACATTTATATTGTTGCCAGTGTTTTTCTTCTGTTTTAAACTGACATCATCACTAATGCATGTAAATAACCCGTTTCCAAATGGATGACCTAAAATTAATTTTTACTACCAAAAATGTGTGAGCTTAGATATGAACGAAATAAACTATTTAATAAGTATCGTTAATAGAAAAAAATAGGAAAATATTCACAAAACTATAAAATGAACAAAATTTGTCATCAATATTTTTTGAGAAAAAATGAATTTTTAGTCGGGAATCTCTGAAATAAGTACATTTATAACAAACCTTATATCTTTTGAACAAGCTGATTATATCAGGCGAGTACGACAAAGGAGAATTTGTTATAAATAATCGGAATTGACAGAGTGGGAGAAATGAAAACAATCAGGAAGATAGGATTGATAGGAATGTAAATTTAACTTAAATTTATCTCATCAAAAAATATTCTGAAATTAATAATTTTATAAAAATAAACAAAACCAGAAATGATTTTATTTTTGAAAATATATGTTTCGAGAATGTTTAAGTGAAGTGAAATGCTATAATTTTACTAAAGGAAATACTAAAAAAGTTTCAAATATGATGAAAATTCTTACATTGCTAGTTTGGCCTAAATTAAACAGCAAAAACTTTTTTCATTCAGATGAAATTTATCACGCCGTATAGAATTTAAAATTAAAGCAATAGATTTATTTTGGTTAATAATCAAGCAAAAATTCATATTATTATGGAAATGTTAAAATTAAACATAATTTTATGTAAATCAATTTTAATTGCCTTCCGCTTCAAAAAAAAACCCGTCCTATGAGCAAGAAAATGATCTCAGCGAAGATTTATATTAGAAAAATAAATTCCTTCTTTTAATGATGGACATTCCCATGCAAAGTTATGAAACAGCGCGACAAAAAATGACTGACAACGGATACTTGCTGGAAAGTATGCAACGGAAATTCGAACTTTAGAATCTGTTTCGTTGCAATCATTAAGAATGGAAAAAATCCTAAATAAAAATTTGTGAAAAAATACAGAATAGTGATGATGAATTATTGGTCCAAGCAGGGTTTCTTTTAAATTAATTCATTTAAATTTGGAAAATACTTTTAAATTTCTCAAAAAATTTTAAAACCATCTTACTTTAATGAAATAACAATACTGCAAGAAGGATACATTCTAATAAATAAATAGTGACATTTGTTCAGGGTAGATTTTAATGAACGACGCATCATGAACACTTTTAAAAATTCTTTTAACTTTGCGATCTTATCAACATATTATCATATCACAAGCGTTTTACAACAAATTACACATACTTTTTAGTAATTTCAGCTTTCTGCTGATTCTTTCATTTGCTGTATGAGCAATTTATAATCTCAACAAAATATATAAAAAAATAATCTCTATTTGGCATATATAATTTAAAGAAAACTACTTTTGGCCCATTCTCAATTAGATATTTTCAAGTTTTATAACAATCTGACAAGTATATTCATTGATACAGATAACGGACGCAGCCCAGAAAACAATTTTTCCTTGCATCTCTCCGCTCCATTCGTGAATCATCGAAGTGAATGATAAATTTCTTACATAAATGGAATTTGAATTAAATTAATATATGGTATTGCTGTCGCTGCTTTACATTTCGAAACATATTGCAAAATTTATCTAACTTAAATTAACTTTTTGCAATAATATTCTTCAATTATTTTGCACAAATAGTAGTAACATTTTTTGCATACCTTTACCAATAGGCAAAAATAATAGGTACCTATCACTTCATTCAGCTTTCTTTCCTTTCCAATTAAAGCCATCTTCTAACCTCAAAACAAAATTTTACCTGATTTAATTCGAAATTAAAAATAAAATTGAAGGTCTACGGAGGTGCATTTAAATTTATGCATTTTATGGTAAAAACCACAAGTTGTATGTTTTAAATACACAATTCCATCACTCTTTAGCTATTTCCGGAATTATGTCAAAAAAGGAATAAAATTCTTAAAAGGATCAGTTTTAAGGTAAAAAAAATCTATAAAATCAAAATTCTGATCATAATTTTATTTGTTATGATCAATTTTCACTGTTAAAAAAAGTGACTGGTATGAAATTCACTTTAATTCCAAAAATTTAAACTAACTTGCAAAAAACTCATTTAAGCGATATACTACACGAGTGTCTAATGAAAATATAGTTACGACAGCTGGTAATTATGAATGATACATTAAATTGAATCACTCATTCTATGTTATTATCAGTATCGAAAAGAATACTACCTCAAAAGTTAAAAAGAATTTTAGAATTCTTTTCGGAAGAAATCCGATAACCATAAGCTCCTGACGCTATTTCAATGGAAAATGATCATAATAGTTTTTGCTCATTCTACGCTCCTGAAGCTGATATGTCATTATTACAACTTCATCTTCTTCTCATAGCCTTGATCTCGAGAAGCTGAATAACACCCATGGGTTTTTCTGGATAACATCTATGGACTTTTCATATTTCTCATCTTATTACAAATTCTTATCATATCAGTTGACAGTTTCGGAATAAGCAAACCAAATCAACGAACATAATAATTATTTAACAAATGAATATTTCAATAAAAATAATTGGTGAAAGAAAAATAAATAAAACATACCGTTTCTTTGGGTGTTAAAAGTAGCGATTGACATGGTGAATTAGATCCAGGATTAGTGAAATTCAAATTGAAGCACGTCTCACCAGGAACCATGCTCATAGTCAGCAAATACAGATATAATTATATGCTATCAGTATCAATCAATATATCAAATATTTCGAGCTCAAAAAAAAACAAACAAAATCATTTTTGGTATAAGTTTAATTCAGAAAAATAGTATGCATTATAATTCAAGAAGACTAAAAACATAGAAATGATGATATTGTGAAGAAGAAAGATAAAAAGAATTTTGTGGGACAACAAGAACAGTTAGTAAATTTTGTATGCTACAAAAAAAATGAAATGAAAGAAAATAGTTTTTTCTAGAAAATGTTTTGCTACACTCTAAAGGAATATATATGTTAGCTATCCAGATTTAGACAAGATAGCACCACTTCACATCACAGCTCTTGAATGAAACTACACATTTTAGATCTATCCAGAACAGTTATAGATAGATAGATAGATAGATAGATAGATAGATAGATAGATAGATAGATCGTGGCAGATTTTGAAAATGTGAATTTTAAAAATTGTATGCATATTAGAGGAGGATGAGGGAAGGAAGAAAGGAAGGAAGATAATAAGTTCGAGCTGCTACTGCTACATAAAACGTACTTGGTAAAGCTGCTCAAGAAGTACAGAGAGAAAAGGGGACAGGAAAAGAGAGAGATTCAGAAGAAAAGGATGGAACATTTTCAAACTTCCTCCGCCTTTGCTTTCCTCCACCTCCTCCTCTTCCTTTTCCTCCTCCTCCTCCTCCTCTTCCAGTTCAAGCCATATTCAAGCTAAACAACATTTGCAATTTGAAGCAGTAGCAAAACTATAAGAGGGTAAGAGGAAAGAAAGAACTATTAACTAAGCTAACTTTTGACTACTGTCGTCATCAATGCCAAGCACAAGCACAAGCACAAGCACACACACACACACACACACACACACACACACACACACACACACAAATAGAAGCTTCATTTGTAGAGTTAAAGATGCCTACGCCAATTTCACATTCAGCTAAAACTGGAGAGAGGAAAGAGGAGGTGGTGACGGGACGAATGGATTTACTGTTACAGCTCCTCCATTGACCCAATTTTGGCTCTTACTTATTTTTACACTTCCAACCAGTAACATTTGAGGAACTGTCATTTGCATATTATTGGCCATGGTAAGAGTGTATTGAATAGCATTGATTTTATCAATAAGATATTTTTATCACTGAGGATTATTTCATGATGATACGATACTCTTCACTGATCAAAACAAACAACATTGGACAGTTCAAACAAAAATTCCTTTTTTTTTTTAAATTACTGATTTCACAAATAATGTGCTTATTCCAAATTTATGTTGCACTAATAAATCCATTAATATTTTGTTTAAATGTTATCACTAAATGATTGGTTGATTTTTTCATTTTTCTAGTTGTGGAATAAAATATTTTTTTTTATTCTATGGTTTGCTAATTTTCTTCCAAAAAAAAGAATACTTGATCTCTATAAAAATCTGAAGTTGGAATATTTCAAGATTAGAATGCAATTAGTCAAACATTTCTAAAATGTTCTGTAACTATAAACTTAAAAATTACCAAAAAATCAAAAATTAGATTTGACATTTTCAAAAAAATAAATTGACAAAAAATTAAAATTAAAATTAAATTAGTTTGAAAAGACAAAAATTGTGTGCATGAAAAAAAGAACGAGGTTGCATGTTAATATAAAGAAATTGTAATACCTTCTATTGGAAATATCGAGAAAATATTTTGAAAATTGAAACAAAGAATTAGAAAAAAAGGATGTATATATGTACAAAAGCTGAACTGTCAATTGATGATAGATCAAGTGTTCGAGAATTCCAAAAAAGGATCGGGCTAGTTGGCAGCAGTGAATGTGATGATGGCAACAGCAACGATGACGACGATCTGTGGTATTTGTTTATATTTGGGAGAAAAAAGTGATCATGAATTCAGTAAAAGGCCATTTTCAACAATGCAGACGAGTGCACATTCCATTTCGTCCCGCCACGTACTGCGCAGTGAGAAATATTTGCTGTTCCGTTTTTGGTACCCATCCATCCATCCCTGTGACGACGACCACCATATCATATCAGTCTGCTAAATCATCATTTCCAAGCTTCTTCCTTTTTCTTTCCAGATTTACATATCTATGCAAAATGTATCTTCATTTTGTCATTGTGGGAGATTTACAACCATCAATTTGTCTTATAATTTTCGACGTGATAAAGCATAATAATCACACACTTAAGTCATTATTTATTCATCTGTTATATCATCACAGTTTTGAATGTAGCACTATTTTTGAACAATAATGGATGCTAAAGATAATCTCACTAATGTGTGATATATAGAAGTCTGAATTATTTCGTAGTTAATTATCACTTAAATTACACATTATTTCACTGTATCTAACTATATTTTATAAAATTCCAGATTGCAAAATCCAGTGCATCTTTTTTCAAAGCGTTTTCAGAAACCTGATTTCAAACGAATTGATTAAGGCTTCATTGAAATTTCTAATTTACCGAAAAAGAAATATCTACCAAATTTCTATTTATCAAGCCGACTATCTTTTGATATACGAATACATAATGTATAATGTTTTGTCTGAGCGAAAATGGATTTTTACATAAATGTGCGTGAATATACTGAACAAATGTTTTGCTGATATGGACAGGATAAGTGTGACGTGTAAGAATAATCTGAGCTTCTGTTTCATTGATAGAAATAGTTGAAGCTTTAAAAAGTTTACACTTTATACTATTTTTGAAAATATTGGAAAGTGAAGCATATCTTAACTGTCATGCATTGATAAAAATTAACATTTACAAAATAAGAAATATTCAACATTTCGCAAAGTTTAATCGCATTACACTGTTCATGTTCATGGTCTTTTTTACATCATATCACTGTACTGTTCTGATAAAAAAATTGAAATATAAGGCTGAAAATTAAACTCCAGCTTCGACCACTTATTTTTCTCAAGTAGTTTTAAGCAATAAAGATCATGGCTAAAATAACTTTCTGTTTTCTTCTAAAAGTTAGGAAAGAAAACAATGATTATAGCTGCTAAATATCTTCAAAATTTCTATCTATCGCATATTACAATGTCAAAAATAGTCATTATAAAGTTAAGCATAATTTGACAAAGTCCATATCCTACACAAGAAATGAGGACGAAAGACATGAAAAGAGTCACCTTCCCATACATATTGTGATCAAAATAATGATCAAAAAAAGATGTGGTGCCGCTACAGCTTTGTTGTTTATGGCCAAAATTATGGTGAAGGATGCAAAAGAGTATGTGATATGCTACAAGTATATTGACCTTGCACTCACTGATCAACTAAATTTTACCCACACATGATAAAAAAGTGTTACCGAGGGAACAGATTTGAAAAACTCAATTTAAAAAGAAATTTACTCAGATGAGTTGGACTCTCTTTTTTAGTACACTGATTATTTGAAAAATTCTCGAATAATCAGTCAACTCATCTGAGTAAAATTTTAAATTAGCAAAAGTTTTTACGATTCGAAATGTTTTGTAAAGAGATGAAAAAGTTAAAAAAACCATTCATTTGCGAAATTTTTTTTAAGAATCAATATTTCTCTAACATAAATACATGTGATCGTCCACAACTACTAAAACATTCCCCTTGAGCTTAGATACTTGAATCTATGTTCTTTTATTTCCTTAACATCAGTATCCAAATTTTAAGAACAACCCAAGCTCTTTATACCTGGTCCGAATTCGATTCCTTTTTAAAATATTTTTGATTTGTAGCTTTAATTGTCGGAGTTCTAAAAGTTTTGTTTGATGAACTAATCTGATTACTGAAACCATTCCTTGTAATATTTTAATGCAAACCATTAGAAGAACATACATTAGTGTAAGTTTTCTTATCCATTTCGTGACTGTCTTCATTTTTTACCAAATCCGTAATAACTGCCTTGTTGAACAGACCATTTTTTCCGGATCTCTCTCTCGAATCATCAGTTTTTTACAATTTTTGTAGCAAGTTTGTTTCTTTCGAACGTTCTTTGGAGTCTTGATAATCCATATTGTTTGTGGAAATTATTTTCGGATTGGCTTTATGTTTTATGTTCTTTCCCTTCACATTTATCCCCGTTCTAATGAATTCAACTGCCCCAACTTCATTGTCGAGATTTGCCTTTGAAACATCTATTTCAGAACTATTTTCGTTATTAATTGATATCGCATCAGCATCAGTCAATAACAATGACTTTCCATCATTCGCTAGTGAACAAATTACTTCCTGATCATCAATAATGTGTTTTCCTTCGAATTTCTTGATATTTTCATAGAAATCATTATTTTCAAATGAAATAAACGCAAAACCCTTGTGCAGACCCGTCCTTAAATCCTGAAAGATGTTCAGCTGATACTTATAAACTTAGACTTTTATAATAGATGCTTTGATATATTATATAATAACTCAATACCAAAGTAAATAATACCAAGTTTGAAAGAAGATTGATTTTGGTAGAAAATCATTTAGTCATAAGTGATGCAATGAAACAGCAAATAATGTGACAAAGAATTAAATAATAGCAAGGATAATAAACATTAAAAAAGAGGAACTTACAAATGGTAGCGTGATGTTTCGGACTTTACCAAACTGAGAGAAATAGTCAGTTAGTTCCGCTGAAACAAAAGAATTTGCAGAAGTTAAACAATTCAGCCATGTTTTGTCTGAATTTAAATAAATTTTTTCGAAGTTAAGGTTTGGTGGAAAGCATGCGTAAATGATAAAATTATATTTAAAAATAATGTACAGTGATAACTTACATGCACCCGTTACCCAACTGATTCTTTTAACAAAAATTTCTGCATTATTCTGCCGTCCTTTAAAAGTTTTAAGAGCAGCAGCAGATCTTTGAACTAGACGTGTCGCCATTTATCTCCAGATCTCTGTATGTAAAAATTTTCTTTTTAAATTAACACAAAAAAGATTAGCACAGAATTCATGAACTTAAATTTTATAGGAAAAAACACATTACGTACTGAAAAATAAATCTAATCAAAGTGAACAGTTATCGTCTGAAAATTTGAAAAAAAATGCTCAAATAATAATAATACATACATACACCCAAATAATCAAAAATCGATGGAAAAATCGAACGAATTTCAATTAAATAAACAGAATTCTACTTCTGCTGTTTTCTGGAGTTCGGTAATGCAATTTTTGCAATTACCTGAAATAGAATTGCAATATAAAACTATACGATAACCATATAAGTGATTTTTAGGGAAGTATCTACGTGTATTTCGTGCAAAATTTTGCTCGATATTTAAATAGGCCAAAGATAACAGTTTTTGGAGAGTGGAAAAGAAAGGGCTAACCTGTCGTCCGTTAATATAATGATTTCGTTGTTGTACAGCCTTTATTGCGTCGTCAATGCTCTCAAAAACAACAAACGCAAAACCCTTGTGCAAACCTGTTTCCCAATCCTATAATATCAACTAATGAAGAGTATGAAAACTTTGCTCTTATGATAAAACACGCACCTTAATCTTCAAATTGTTATAATACTAAAGAAAAATCAAAACCAACATATAACAGTTTGACGTTTTGCACCTTGCCAAAACGACCAAAATGGAATTTCAAATCTTCTATAAATAAATAATTAGAGATTCATTGGATTGAATAAAACAACACTTTAAGACATAATGGTAAGAATAGTTGTTTTAGAACTCAGAACTTCATCTTTCTATAAACATTTGACTACAGGTAATAATTTCAAATTCCAAGATAACAAACTTTCACCGGTGAACCAACTGACGTTCTTCAATATGATACGTGCTGGTATCCGTAACGTTGGAAAATCTGTTGTTGAAAATACTCTTACCAAAGTCAACTGCCCCACATGCATCCAATAACTAATCAATAAATTAATCTTATATCCTATTATTATGCATTTTGTCAAACATTTGTTTAACAAAAAAATGCAAATATCAACGATTATTGATATTTGACAATCTTTTTCTTCGTTCCACTCGAAAAAAATTAATCCATCAAGAACAATCAATATCGCTTATCCTCTTCGAAGGGTATCTGCATACAAAATGAAACATAATATTATATATGAGATTGATAAACGAAGACAAATAATCTGTTGCACGAACTAAAGAAGCAGTTTATGAGCCAGTTTTACAGTTATAGAGCTAAAAACTTTGAATTTATGAACAAAATAGTTGTTTAAAAAAGAAAATAACAAGCTTACATTAGCTAACAAAAATACATACAATGAACAGTATATTACAAATGAAAAACACGAGCAAGATAAAATCTCCAAGAAGCCTATGTGCCCTCAGTGAACAATATTGGCAATTGATAAGCTTCATAAGAATGTTCCTCTAGATGACTCCTGTCGTGCACTACACCAATGTAATCAATTTCAAGCGAGAAATCGCCATCAATTCTATCCATCAACATTATCAGTAATGAGCTGAAATTAAAATTTTAGGAAAGAGAGAAAGTATTAATACGTTGAATGTAAAAAAGGCTTGGACTCTCACAAAGGAAATTATAAAATTTCAAGCTTCAAAAACTTTCAAAATTGTTTGGTAATTATCTAATAAATGAAGACTGTGTATAAACAGGTGAATATATTCAAATTTTAAGTTATGTAAACAATCAAATACGATAAGTGGAGATTTGAAAATCCAACTAGGGATTTCAATTCAGGAGAAAAAGCAGTAATATCTGGAAAAATATCTGAAGATGATCACGATGAACACGATAAAAGAAAAATAATGAGTTAAAAGATTCTGAAAACTGCACATATCAGAACTGAGGATGGCTCAGAAATTATATTTTTATCAAAATATCAGTAATATTAGCAATGATTATAATGATTGTCACAATGATAAGATAGCGATAACAACTAATTTTTTTAATATTTTTTAATTTTCAGTTCAATTTCTTTTCTTACAGTATAAATTTTTATAAATAAAAATTTATTTTATACCTGACATTATTATTCTTTATTGGATATTGCTTATCCATTATTCGATTGCGTACAGTATGGATAAACTTCGAGAAGGGAATTGCTTCGTATTGCCAGTAGGGCCCTCCATGAGTATGCAAGTAATAACTATGAGCATCACCCCAGGTAATATCAAACAAAAGTGGTGAATTCAATGAAATTTTATAGGTACGCCCATCACCGCGACACTGAAATATAAATTTTCTATAATTGCATTTTCAAAGATTACAAAGGATACAACACGACAAAATCTTTCTTTAGTAATCTTAAAAAACAATAATACGACGTACAAAAAACCTTAGAAATATTTTAGATAAAAACTTTCAGAAAGCTCAAAGAATTCACATAATCCTAATTTTAAAAATAATAGTACCTTTATAAGGAAATGAGAATAATTGGACCATTTACTGAAATATCTTTTTTTCATAAAGGGTCCTCTTTCTTCGAGTTTAATAGCTGCCCATCCTGCTCGTTCAATTCGTCCATCCTTTAAAAAAAATGATGTTGCAGTCTTGAATGTTTACTTAAAATACGAGGCATATAAACACCGGAACTTTTAAGCAGCAAATAAATTGCAAAAGGTATATCAAATAACCTTTATTAGCTTTGTGCTTAATGTACCTCTGAATAAAGCTGTTTTTCGGTCGGTAGATATAAATTCACATTTTGAAAATCCTTCATTACTATCTGAATCAGCGCCACATCGCCAAAATTTAAATGACTGAAAGAAAATAATTAAATGATTAAATTTAAATAACTGAAAGCACCACCAAAAATTTAAATGAAATAAATGTATAACACAATATCAAACTGAAGTGACTACCTCCGGTGTTTTGAATGAGATATCTTTTCGGAACTGGCCCTGTCGAAGATTGCCCAAATCTTCAAGGATATTTGGTTTGTAGATTCCAAAATTATCTTTCATTTCTTTAATTATTTGCTGAATAGAGAATTAATTTCAAAATCGATAAAAATTTAAATGCTGAGAAATGTATTTCAAAGCTTGATATGATTAAAGAATATTATCCTCAACTAGATAAAGGAACCTTGTAAGCCTCTGAAGCAATCACCAGCGCTAATGTCAAAGCAGTTAAAGCTTGTGTCCAATTTCGAAAACAAATTGGAATTCTATAATAATAAAACTTCCCCTATTTTGTCTTAATTCTATTCCATATTTTAACAAAGCAATGAAGGAAAAATCCATGATTCTGTTTCCAAAACTAACCACAGAATTATTCCATAAAAAACCAGGCATTTCTGTGACAATATCCTTGATGTCTGCCTGGGGATCAAAATCAGGTCTCATATATTTATTCGGATAACTGAGATTATTCGGTTGCACGTCCCTGTGAAAAAGTGAACGTATTTTCTTTCCCAATTTGCTTTCTAGTTCTGTTATCGACTGAAATGCACTCTATTAAATCTCATCTCCATATTCTTAATGCAGGAAGCTACAATGAAATAACCGTATTTTATTATTCGAATTTCACACATAAATGATTAATTAAAACTACTTTTTTCTTGTCATCTTTCTGCGGTAAAGTAGATTCCTGGAGAAAGAATATTGCAAAAGGTCTGCTGCGGCATAAACTGCTCCAAGCGACGATATCTCTACACAACATTAGTAAGGGATGCAGTCGGTAACAGATCACGGAGAATACTGAAAAAGAAAACAATTATTCTACTGCTTCTCATCCATTTCAGGTAGTACTTTTTTATCGCAGTGGGATGATAAAATTTCAATCTAAAAGTTAGTAAATAAAATCGTAACATCCACTTTATGAATTTAAAATTTGTTGTCAGCTATTGTGCTGAAATAACTGTAAATATCAAGGAACTAGCAACTTTTATCGGTTCACAACTCAAATTTATTAACTTGACATCGAAACACACAAAAATTGATTTTCAAAAAATCGCACCCTAAAATATTCCAGATACTAGATTGTTAGTCTAAATAGACTTGGAAGAAACCATTTTTTCACCACTTCTTTTAAAAAATGTCTTAATGAGTTTATAAGGAATACACCAAACAAAAAAGACAAATATTCCAAATTAGGTTTTAATATCCAAAACAATGAAAAATAAAAAACAAACAATTTCTTTATTACGAACATACATTATAACTGCAGCTGAAAAACAACAAAACAAGTATCACTCAGTATTTGTCAAAACAGACCGATGGTTTTGGGTTTTCACAGTTATGTAACATAACGATTCTTGTGGAGATGAAAAAATAACGATAATTAAAGAATTCCAGGAAGCGTATGAGATCATTTTTCGAAGAGCGTTATCAATAGCTACGACAGGTTTCTCATCTACTTTCATTTTCAACCTTCGTGTATCAACATCCACCATCACAACATCATGTGAAATTATTTCTTGACTGACACGCTTCACCAATTCATCCAGCGAATCGTAATCATTGGTGTTCACATATATTTCACTTGAAAATAAATGGGTTTTTGCAAATTTCATTTTATTCGTTAAGCAAGTGTCATTCAAAGAAATTGAAATGACCATCAACTTTTTCTTCTTAACATTTACTGAAAGACTTTATGTAAAATACTTGTTTTCGAAAATATAAAACAAACTGTTCATTGTTGTCTTTGATGTTTCCAGGAATAGCACAAAAAGCGCTTTTGCCTTTGTCAAGTTGTAAGAAATGCAAAATAGGTTCGCATGCACCGACACAAGTTTGAAATGCATCACTGAAATAATAACCAAAAATATTCTTCAAATAAAAAAATTCATTCGATAAGTGGACAATTATATTGAAATATAAATCATTAGATATTGAAATGTAAACCATAACACAGACATATCGCGAATGAAGAATAATGCAAGATTTTCTCTAAAATATGTATTAATTCTGGAACTGTTATTCCGGAGGTTAGCGAGTTTAAAATAAAAAAAGTAAAAGGAGTTACCTCCAATTCAAGGCTGGTTCTTCGCTTGATATTTGAGGCGGCACAGAATTTAAGCAGCATATTACGCAATATTTTGCAAGATTTTTCTTGCATGCACAATATGGCACAATGCAAGCAACAGATAGTGGTCTACTACATCTATCACAAGTCCGTACTACATTTTTCTGTAAACACCAATTTTTGCTTTCGTTTAGCAGCAAACTTGAATGAATCCTGGACTAATTTGGAGAATAATAAAAGCTGAACCTTGTCTAATTTTTGGTAATCTACAAGGGTTTTAAGAATATCGAAAAAAGCAGAACAGATATTTTTTCGAAATGACTTTTAAATTAATTTCTAGAAACGAAACAAGACAATACATTCAGAAAAAAAAACTTACAACATCCATGCATCGTTTCTTTCGTTGCGGTTCTTGATTAGCACTAGTTTCCGAACATAAATTTTTGCTTTTATCTATGCGCGCTCCAGAACTGGTTAAGCCATTTTCGCGAGCCCAGTCATCAAAACTCCATCCCAAAGAAACATTCCCAAAACGAACTCTAAATATTTTTTATTTGTAAGAGTATAGTACAACAACTAACACAAATCTGATACTCTTTTCAGCATCGGAACAGAACTTCGACATATAGTACATAGTATAATCACCCGTGATCAAGTTTGTATTTCAGTAATCGCATAGTAATAACAGCGTCATCTACAGAACAATGTCCATTTTCTCCTTGAATTTCTTCATCCAAAAATATTCTCGCCAATGTCTATAAATCAATCAGATCCATTTTATAAAAGATGTATCATAAATCACATAAAACCTCTTGCATAAAACAACTACTATGCTACCGAATTTTAAAAAATTTTTATATGTTTAGTTTTTGCATATTATCAGAAACAGCTTATTTTTTATACCAAGCAAATTGAGAGTTACGCGAAATAATGTCATCGCAATAGTTAAATTCATTAGTCATAAAATTTGAACATGAAATTACCTTTAGAGATGATCGCTGCCGGTCTTTACCAGATAAATTTAAACAAAGAGAGATATCGACACAATATGGATGTGTGATATGCATTGCATTGAAATCGCATTCAAGAGTATGCCCAACTAAAATTGCATCATTCGGCAAAATATGTGATAAAGCTCTCTGAAATGTATTATTTTGGATTTATTTTTCATGAACTAAAATATTTGATAAAGAAACGAAAAATAACGAAGTACAACTGATTTTAAATATATGTTCTTTTGCAAAAACTTTTAAAAAAGGAAGGAATTTTTGCATTCTTAATCATTATGACGCCTTAAAGGCTGAAGATGCTCTCTCAGTCTCTAAAGTTGAACAGTAGGTGGAAGAGATTTTAACGGAGAGCGATTCTATACTAGCACAGCAAATACATGTTGCAAGCAAAAGTTTCGAATACATTAAGAAAATGAACTGACATGCTTTCCAGATAGAATGGTGAATGCATACAAAATTCTTCCATACAAGAGAGGATCAGTTGGAAATAATGTTATTCAGTAACAAAATTCTGCTTTAAGAATATGAAGACAGAATGAAACTGACTTGTACATCCTCAACTCGTACATTTACATTTTGAAGCATCTCTTCAGTAATACCGCTGTACTTCGTAACATAATCGGTTATCCTATTGCGTGGTTTCACAAGTGTGTCCAACAAAACTTCATAACACTCGTTGACCTGAATGAAATGTACAGTAGATTCTATCCAGAAAAGCTAAACATTTTCATTCCTTCGTTAAACAATAATAAATTACATCAATTTAAACATACAATCGATATCCTGGTCAGCTCACTTTCCCCGGTCTCTGTGGTACACATTTCACAATCAATTGCAAAGAATGGTGAATCAACTTTTATTTTACCATACCTTTCCTAAAATGATGAGACAGTATTGAAGTGGAATTAAAATGGTTGTAAAAATAGAAAATAATCAGTCAAAAAATACACCTCATACATATACAATTAATTTATGAAATATAAAAGTCCGTATGTATAATCAAGTCTTACTTTTGTTGGTATAACAGGTGACAAGATTTCGATGAAATTCATTTTGGGAAAAGGATAACAAAAATCTATCATTTGTCGTAAAGTAACTAGTACTGCACCTTTCACATTACACTGAATATGTTCTTCTAGAACATTAGCATGCTGAAAAAATTAAAACGTGAAAATTGCTATAAAAACAAAGTGAAAAAAAATTCTGTCATTGAAAACAGCACGCTTTATTCTTATCATTCAACATAACTGAACAGTCAGAACAAGAGATTTTATTTTCCACTTGTGAGATATCATGAGTAAAAAAGAGAAACATGAGCAATAATCGTGGATTAAATAAATTTATTTCGAAAACTTCATAAAACTTACACTGACAATTCTCTTTAAACGTTCAAACTTTGAAAGCTGAACATTAAGCATTCTCGTCCAAAATTCCATACTGTTCCAAACTTCCGTCTGCATCCTGATAAAAAATTTTGAGCCGAAGAATTGATCGATATATGTATCCTTCTTGTTACTTTCCTAAGAAAGTTTTAAACATTATATATCGAAATCATAATTTTCACTTAATCATATATATATATATAAGAAATCATAAGTTTCCGCAATGTGAACAGAGGAAGGATATTTAATTTTCCGCGATAGCTTACCACGGTTTCGAGATCACAATCAATTCGAAAAATGACTGCTTGTAATATTCCACGATTTGGCCTTAGTGATATCCAGAGAGGTTTATCAACATTGTGGAATGAAACGTAATGCACCAAGTCGGCAATATCTATAAATATATTGAACTGATACAAAATTTTAGTCGACACAAAACTACAGTATAAGTGATGAATGTACAATTAGGAAAACTTACTCTGACTTCCAAGCCTCATACCGTTCAGCCTATTTAAATTAAGACTGATTTTTGGCGGATCTTTTAAACGTCGCATGGTCCGCAGTTTCTCATGCAATTTCAAGGAAATATCCTTATCTGAAACAATACTTTTATATTTCGTTCAAAACCACATCCAATCCGAGCACCGTTATCAAAGAATTGAAATTTTATGAAATATTTCTTTCACATGAATGCTCATTCGGAAATAACAAAATTTATAAAAAGGTAGCACGAGCCGATAAAACTACTGACCATCAAATGAATGCCCAAGAAACGTCAGTGAAGTCAAATCCACTGCTGTAGGATCATCACCAGAAAGTAACATCGCCTCATTGATATTCTTTCTCAGTTTTTTCAGTTTTCTTCTTTCCTTATTAGTTGCCATTTTAAACATGCAAAAGTAATGTTAAAAATAAGCTTTCCACTTTCTGAAATATTTATTATGAAACATATCAACAGCACAAAAACATCTAACAAATATACGAACATAACGAAAATTATACAAATTTGACGGATTCAAAAAAACAGCATGAAATTATAAAAAATAAGTCGCATCACATCAAAAGTGTGCAAATAAAACTGTTTTGCCGCAAAAAGTTTCAATCTAAGTAATAGTATTATATTTTTGCAGACGGAAACCTAAAAATAAGCACTAAGTAGAAGAAGTTCTAATAAAAATGCAAGAAAGCAAAAAAAAAAATCGAGACTAATTTTTAGGTCGAAATTACTGAAAAGATGCTATAATCAGATTTCTAATTTGAAAACATATAAACTGAGGTAGAATCTTGAAGCATTTTCGCACTATCTTGATCACATATCACTAATTTTCTAATGCAAGTCAACGTCAGAAATTGTAATCCAAATTATCCACTATTAATAAGATAGGCATATAATGAATGAATCATAATTCGACGATAGTTAGGATCCAACACCGTCTTCGCTATCACTTTTATCAGGTTCAGCATCACAATCTTTGACAAGCTCCAGCACATGTTTTACAGGCGATAATTGTCCATCTTTTCCGATTTGTCCTGGAGTTATCAGTCCTTGATTCATCAGCTTATCAATATCATTCATCAACCGATGCACCTCATATTCCTTTTGTTCTTCACTCATCCCAGCGAACGGATTTTCTCCCATAAGCTCGATGCAACCAGTTACTGGATTTACCTGTGTTTCAACTGCTTTATAATCTTCCGTTTCTGAAGCTTCGCTATCCGATTGATGTTTCGGGGTATTCATAGTATTTAAGATGCCACGATTAGCCAACAAACCAGCTGCATGTCCAAAACCACAATATTTCACGAAACGGTTAACACTTTTTTTACATAAAATGAAAATGAATTCAGCTGCCAAGTCCTGAGTGTTCGAAATGCTCATCATCAAGCGTATCATACGATTGCGCAATTCAGCACCATCATCCGGTCGTCGTTCAACATCGGCAGCATGAAGTGGTGGAATAACCAGTAAACGTAAATAACGTCGCGCCTCTTTCACTTGAGAACTCAAACGTATCAAAACGGTTAAAAATGTGCCAAGAAGCTCGTTTACCTCATTATTTTCCTCTTCCAATCGTCGTTCTAAAGCACGCAATACAGCATCCGCAAAAGTCATGTCACGTCCGCCATGGACTATACTTGTATCATTTTTCTCTATCTCCGTGTCCTGTAATTTCGGTGCCAACCATTCGTATGATAATGGCAATACTGCAATTACATCTATCGCGGATTGCTCAAGAGATGGGTCAACGTTTTCTAAGATGACAATTTTTGCGCATAATAACATGCACTGCTTTGCATTCCATTCGGCAGAATCATCCCATGAATAGCAAAATATATTAAACAAAACTTTTAATGCCCAATTCGTGTGTTCTACAAAATTCCGACGCGAATTTTGTTTCAATCGTCCCGGAAAATGTAAACTTTGCTCCAATACTTTCAGGAAAACGTCACACCCATTTTTTAACCACTGCAACTGTAAATCCTTAGATTGTGCGCTTGCAACAAATGCAATACGTAGATCGTAAAAAGCAACTAAATCTATTTGCTCGTCATCTAGCATTTTAATTAGGAATTCAGGAATTTTTGATTTTGCAGAAATGGTAATATCTTGGAAAGTAACTGAAATGTCATCAGTGTCCTGCTGCCGAGAGGAACTTCTTGGAGTTTCGCTCAACAGTCTAATTCGATTAAGCAGCAGATTTGAAACAGTTTCATTAAACTCATTCCTCGCGAGACTACTGTTGAAAAGTATATTTATGAGACACATTTCAGCTTGGATGAATGATTCCCATTCAAATTCAAAAGACTGCTCAGCCAAGAGGCCAGCACCAAATACATTCTGTACCATGCTAGGAGATAACAACCGATCTAAATTTTGCTTATCGCGCGCTAGAATCCGCAAAAAGCGAAGGATTTGTTGACGAATTGCTGACGATTCGTGAAAACGCTCACAGAAAATGGCCTGTATCCGATTTCTATTATCGACATCAATATGGCCAAATACATGATGTTCTTCAAAATTATCATTAATTCGTTTCAGATTTTTGATGAAGTCATCAGTCGATGAATTCTGCCATTGCACCAAATCGTCTTCAGATATATATTCGGTCATTACCAGTAATGTTAAAATTGAGAATACCAAAAATATGCGCCTGCGTAATTCCGATCAATCCTTCAATTTCGTAAACATAATCTTACCAGTAAAGTTATTAATACCACATATACTCGATAGATTATTAATTGAACGCATATTGCATCCAATATCAATATTTCAATATTGAGTTATCACAAATAACGGAGAAATAGACTGAGGACAGGGAAAAATGATTTTCAGATCTTACAGAAAAAAAATGAATTCCAAAAAGTACTTAATGTTACAGGTTATCTTGCATGATAAACGCAAATGCTGTTTTCTGCCTATATTAAGAACCAGTGATTGTACTATTGATTGATTTCTGTAAGTTATCAGTGATGCTTAACAGTGTACTTACATTTTGTAATACCTCACGACCAAATCCACTCCCTTTTGTCTGTCAATTTACTGCTTCCTTGCTTACTTCACCCGACATTTCTCCGTCTTCGTTCTCAACGGTTTGAAACATTTCTGAACTATCTGTGCGAAAGTATAACTCATATTCATCTCAAAAAAAATAAAAGAAATGATTTATATGAGTGCTGTAAAGGGAGCACTACGAGAATAAAACAACCAAGAAAACCAGAAGTTCCAAAAAACCCACAACCACGCATACATACCCGCTCATGACCTTATGAATTCATTGCTAAAAAGCTCGGTCTCGACAATCGTGAAGTGTCGGTTCAGCGACGCGTTGCGAAAAACCAAAATGCAAGCGTTAATTCAATGCTTTTTCCGCAAGCGTGTTTGAATACTTCGTATTTGTGATTTGTCATGTCACCAATGATTTCTCTGTGCTATATGCATAAGAAATGTAAAATTTTTTAATGTTATCATTTTAAATGATATTTGTATGAGTGATTCGTGTGATATTTCAAAGTGTCACAGGAATTCAATTTTAGATGATACTTTAAAAAGTTCATTATAATTATGTATAAATTAAGTTACTACAATTCTGACCAATATCATTAACTTGTTCAATTAGTATTAATGGCACATTGTACTACAATAACTAACATTTAGTTTGGTTGACAGAAATGAATGCAGGAAATGGACTTGCATCGTGCTTTCATGATTTTAGCATCAGTGCGATTTCTCTTTCTTGAACGATCCTCTGCAATGCTGTACCCTCAACAGTATTCACACTGTCTCTCATAATCATTTCAAATCATTTAAGGGTTATTTTGTCCGAAAATCGTGCAATGTGCTAAATAATGGCAATTTTCCGACGACTGGTACGGTATGTAATATATTGTTTACTTCAATATCGCTTTTTTTAATTGTTTTATATTTCGGGAGGAGAAATGATCCAATAGGGAAGGCGATCATTTGATTACATGTTAGGATTTGATTTTTGTTTGAGTAATCGCATTGCTGATGGAAAGTAGTTTGAGATGGTACGATAACTTAGTGCATGTACTATTTCATTTGTAAATCTTGGCGAAATTTTTTATGAAGATTTATTGTTTTTGCATCACTTATTCATCTACATTAATTGATGATAACGTATTTTCCATGTGAGTAAAATGAAAATTTTTTGACAATGAGTAATTTTAAGCTTCATATTACATTCCTCATTTTAACATAGCATATGGTATATTGAAGCCTTGCTTCTTTACTTTCTGTAATAAGCAGAAGGGATGGGAATCCTCAAGTTAATGCTTTTATTATGAGTAGTTAAATTATTGCAAGCTAACTTTAAAATAGTACTTTCATAACTCTGAAGCTTTCATTAAATATATGATTAACAGAAAATTTTGAAGCGATCTTGAAGTGTGTGGACTTTTCTGCTACAGCATAAAGCCAATTAATCCGTTATTTTATAAGATTTCGAACATTCGAACTAGGTAAAGCTAAGTTGAATATGAAAGACTTGTATGCTAAATAAAAGTTTCAAAATTAATAATATCAATTTTAGTATCTTAAAATTTACAAAAATATTAAATAATGGCAGATGAGTGCATCTGTTACTGGAGCACATTTTTCACTTTTCTTTATCATGATTTTCTTTTCCGATCTGAGGGAAACATAGTGGTAGTAAATTTTGAGAAAAAATTTTAAAGAAATTGAAAAAGCTCTCGTGTATAATAAATATCAATCTGTGCTAACGAGGAAGAAGAATGAGGTATTGTTGTTTAAAGTTTTATTGTTACAGATGTTTGTATTGTTTTTAATTATGTTGGACATTTGCGAATTTGTTTTAGTATCAACAGAAGTAATGATTTCAACGTTGTATTAAGACCTAAGATTTTTAAAAATACAAAAAATTCCGCTTTTACTTATACTATGATAGAAATTTTAGATTATGATTTTTATACAAATTTAGCACATATAAAAATAAAAAAGACATTTAAGAAGAAATAATGCGTCATTTCTACTCGTGTTTTAGAATCACATTTTCTTTTAGAAAAAATAACATTGATTTAATGGAATTTCTTCAGTCATTTCTTACAATCTAAATCAAATGATAGAAAACAGAATACAATATGCTAGTGCTTATTTTCGGGCAGGATGGTAATATAAAATAGTATTTAAGATAATTCATTTAATCCATCTGATCATCTTGTGCAGTACATTTGATAGAACATAGCATACATCTTTTACAATTTAAAAATAGATATTAAAATGGTTCCTTTTTTAAAATCACTTTTTTATAATATTTTTAACATCAAAAATGCTTTTACAACTTTTTTTCATAATGTTTGTACTGTATTTTATGATTATGTAGAACTCACATCGATAACAGTTCGAAATTAAATAAATGTATCCCTATAATTTTTACCAACTTTATTTATGTTTTACGATTCTTTTAAGATTCTTTTGTGCAGATAAATATAATGTTATTTTCAATTATTTTCAGGACCGGAATAAAAGTTGGCATAGTGGTTGGAGTGCTAAAAGTCTCTATCTTGATATTTAGTCCTTAGACTCGGATCAAGTAACACAGAAACTTACAGTTTTAAAAGAAACCGTCGTCCCAAGGACCATTGTTTTTCCGAAAGAGGTTCGCATTTATTTCGATTATGTCATTATCTCTTATTGGTTAGAGAGTAAGCTGCTAAACTTTTTCGTTAGGGAGTTAAGCAGATCCTATTTCTAGACACATATTTATTTTCTGCTAGCTCCGTTTTTTATTGAAATTCTATAGTTTGTATTATTTTCTTCTTTTGCAGATATTCCATGGATGGAAAATTGTTCGTAGCTCAGTGCTAAATAAAATAGTACGTTAAATAGAGGATTTTCTTCAGTCAGAAGGCCTGTTTCATAGATTTGTTTTCCTTATAATGCAGCTCTGCATGGTAAATTTAGACTCGTTATTTGAGCTGAACAAGATACTGATATAGAATACTGATTATTTAAGAGCATATGTCAATTTTCATAGTGCACATTGTTCGAATTTTCTGATATAATTTCATATTTATTAGCATTGCTTCACTTAACATAGAACTATATATGTTTCCGCAAAGTGTAATTTCGAGAATTGTAGTGCTTTTAGCATTCGTTCATTTCACGAATGCTGTTAATAGTGTTGACAGAGTTCGAATCTCCTTCAAGTTTTTAATTCATTTGCTGTATCTATAACCATTATAGAATTAAATCATACACGGTATTAAAGAATTATCTAATAAATAACAGGGAGATAGTATGCACATCATGGAAATGTGGTACAAGAACGTGGAAACTATTAGGTGAATAAAATATTAAGGCTTGTTTCAGCTTTTTCCATAATTAATTAGTAATAATCTTAGCTGTAGTGCTCCAATAATCTTCCTGAGAAACTCTGTTTACAAATTTAATTAATATACGGGGATTTAATCAGATGCTATTATCTCTGCCGTCCTTTTGACTCGTGATAGTCATTAATTTTTTCTCTTGTTCTTCAAGAAGACACATTAAAGTTTAGAATTGTTTTATTCATTTACAACCAGGTCATATGTATTTGTTAGTTGACATTTACTTATCTCACCCGACTGGGATGAATACATCCTGAACCTTCTGAGCAAGTAATAAACATCTCCATCACGACTCTACCGTTTTTTTATGCCAAAAAGTACCGTTTATACGACAGTTCCAAAAATTTCTCATGCATTGACGACAACTCGCTCCAAGACCGCTTGTTGAGGCAGGCAATTATTTTCTTGGACGGGGACTGTTAATCAGCAGGACAAATAACAGATCTTCTGAAAATCAATTACCAAGAATTTCAATTTATATCGAGAGCTGAACAATTATGTTGTTCAGAAAACTAGTGCGGTGCACGGAACTGATATGAAGCAATACACATTTATTTATATACAATACATATTCAAGAATGGAGCTTTACATAATCTACTAGAAAAGTTCAACAAATCGACTAGGTTCCACTCCTCTATGTCTTTAATTTTACATATTTCATAACTTAGTAATGAAGTATTAGTCTGTGATCTGCTTTAGATATTTAATAATGCAGGCAATTTAAATTGTTCGCAATCATTTCATGAGATTTTCATTGTCTACCAGAAAAGATTGAATTAATGTTTCATTTCAGACTATTTCGTTTTTTCATTTCATTTTTCTCCAGCAGGCCATACCTCCACATTCAAACAATACAAAACAGAGCTTAGTGACTATTTTCAACGTCTATGCTGCAGAATCAGGATAAACCTCTTTGCGAAATACAACAAACGATAGCGCGCAGATTGCAAGGTGCCTAAATGCCTGATTCATGAAGAGTTCTATGGGAAAAAAAAAGATCAAATGCACTTACAAACCTTCTTGGGTAATGCAAAGAAAAAAAAAATCATTCAAACTGGAATACAAAGAACGAAAAATATGTATTCAAGGGCAGTGGCACTTCTCATACTTTAACGCTCAGTGCTATCGTAATTGATCAGTAGAAACAAAAAGTGCTCTGTCACAAGTGCATGCTTCGATGTGGGAGACGCACTGGAAACGGTAAACAGTATTTATACAGGTTCACGTTCGCTATGCTTATTCTAGCGATAAAGTTAACTCAGTCATCTGGTGAAATCGGGCGCTTAACGGGATGGGATTTCTTCCGACGACTGCTATCCTGAAACTCCGATGTAAGAAACCTCCTACATAACTACGTCATACAAATAAAAAAAAGTAAGAAAAACAATGCTTCTCCGTTATAGCATTAAATTTTTGAACCTTTACAACACAAACAAACTCACTTTGTCGTCTTCAAGACTGGGACTACTTCGTGAACTTGTTGCAGTAGATTCCTTTGAATCCTTTCCAGTATCCTTATTAGAATCTTTGCTTGCGTCCTTTGGTTCTGAAGAAGTCTTCTCCGTCTTCGGTTCTACTGAGACAAAAGATTTCGAAGAAGTGGCCTGTTGCTCATCACCGGATATTTTGGTCCACAAAACTTCCAATAAAACGGAATCGTTAAAGATTTCCGAACCGTCTATGTTGTACTTCTGAAGGATATGTCAGCTTGCACGACTTTTCAAATAAATTTATCAAAAAATTGATATGTAAAATCTATAATATAGCGAGGAAGATAAAAACGAAGTATAATGAACGAAACTTACTCTCGCATTATTACATAAAAGTCTGATATCATTTCCCATATCTTGCACACTATGATATTTTCCATCCTTAATTTTCCGCTTTACTTTATTAAGATCCATCGGTTTTTCTATGATCTCATAATAGTCTGGCAACTCTCTTCGCGAAGGTAATTGTTCAAAAGCTGCCGCTAGTTCCTTTCCACTACTAAAAAATGAATTCACTAAAACGAAAAATTCGGCGAAGATATGTTATAAAACTGACAGTTTGTAACGAAATGAAAATTATACCTAGTTTTATATTTTATTAAAGCTTCATACAGCTTATTGAGAAGTGAAGTTATCTCAGGTGAAACTTTTCTGCGCTTCGGTTGTTCATCATCGTCGTCATCTGCAGAAAAAAAGAGCCATATATATCCAGTAATTTGAAAGCAAAAGAGGTATTACACTTATAAGGCTTACCAATTTGACGTCTCTTTCTCCCTCTATCTTTCTTTCCTTTCTTTCTTTTCTTCTCTTCTTCATCGTCGTCATCATCCTCATCTACATCCTCATCGATACTTTTTAGCCAATCACGGTCCGACATCAAATCCTGGAATACAAAACTGTGAGATATATATAGTATATAAATCCTGAACAAGTATCGAAACAATTTGGAAATAACCTGTGAATAATCAACTTCTTTCCGTTGCCGGCGTCCAACTGGTTCGAATGCAAGCTTTGATTTTTGTGGTTCCTTTTCTTCATCCATGAAATGTTGTGAAGCTTTGACAATACCTTCCGGAATTTCACTATCTTCAATCAGCCGAGGTTTGCGGCGATACTCAGCGGCTTCCTGACGACGACGTTCAATATCCATTCTCTTAAATAAAATTAATGAAAATTAAATCCAAATTAGGTAACAGAATCCATATGTTAAACAGTCCAGATAATTTACCTGGAACATATCAAACTCATCTTCAGACCGTGCAACCATTTGATTAATTGTTTCATCATCCGGTACTTCATCTTCATCGTCATCTTCACTTTCTGCTCTAAAAAAATGACATAAAATATAATATAATTTAATATAATTTATCTAAAAAGTAGAAAATTATATTAGAATTAGTTTCAACAATTGAAATTTCACCTGATAATTTGTTCTAACATTTGTCGGCGTTCTGCACCTGTGGAACGTTGATCAAATTTTCCTGCTTGAATAACTTTCTCATCTACATTCAGCTTATATCGAGCTGCAGCCAGGATTTTTTCTTCGATACTATTCACAGTAACCAATCGCAAAACACGCACTTCACGAGACTGGCCAATACGATGAGCTCGATCTTGTGCTTGCATATCCTGTACTTGCAATGAGGATTTTAGTAAATCAGAAAATAAATCAAAGCTAAAATTTGAATAACTACTATAACTTATAACAAACGCAGGCATATATATGCATATGTATATGTAACCATGACAAGGGTTAGAAAACTGTGCAAATTTTTTAGGAAAATAACGAATGTCTCACTTGATGTGGATTCCAATCCGAATCAAAAATGATTACTGTATCGGCAGTCTGCAAATTTAGACCAAGACCACCTGCACGTGTTGATAACATAAATATGAAGTACTCGCTATTTGGTGCGTTATACAATTCCAACAGCTGCCCTCTCTCATCTGGTTTTGTGCTACCATCAAGTCGGAGATATTTAAATTCTGAAAAACAGTGAAAACATAGATCTATAAACAATTCTTAACTTTAAATAGAAACCCTTACCTCTATAATTGAGATAATCTTCCATGATTGTCATAAGTGATGTCATTTGACAAAACATAAGAATGCGATGACCAGAAGCTTTTAGTTTCGGTAGAACACGATCCAAAAGTTCAAATTTACCGCTTACACGATATAAGTCTTTTCTGAAATGTCAGATGCAGAAATTACGAAAGAATTTGCAAAATTATATGTTTTTCACAGCATTCATAAAAGAATTAAAAAGTAACCCTGAAACATCTGGTACTTTCCAAAATTCACGGCATTCATCTTCAACATTTTCAAAAAGGAATGGATGGTTGCAAAGTTTTCGAAGATGAACAACAGTGTTCATCAGCGCTCGCCCACCAGCCTGGAAGTATCATGTTTCATGTTGTGACGCTTTGCTCGGCAGTGCTCAGCAAACAGTTTGAATAATATAATTTTTATTGCATAATAAGAGTAAGAAAACAAACATGTTTGCTGTCGATAAGTAGGCCTTTTTGCATGTGCTGATAAAGCATTCTTTGCAGAGCACTCATATCGCATTTAATAACATACTCGGTTTTTTCTGGCAACTGACTTTCTACCTCCTTCTTCAAACGGCGCAACAAAAAAGGACGTAGCACCTGAAATTAACTGTTTTGTTCCTAAAAACACATATCAACTACAATTTACAGTCTTACTGTGCTTCCTAAACGCAAAATAATCAGTACACAAAAAAAGTTGTTTGTGGAAAACCGCAGAATCCAGAGATAAAAGAATCTAAAAATCAAGGAGAGCGAGGGGAAAAGATGCAAATGATTCACTAGTAAGATTCACACATTCATGAAATCAATACAGTTAGATGTGAGAAACCATATGTAAAAATACCTTATGCAACCGCCTAATGATCAACATTGTTTCTTCCTGGTTTAACTCCACTTTTTCACCAGTTGTTGCAAATGGAGCATTAAACCTGAAAATTATCAAACAAATATTTTAAAAAAATCACGGTATTCTTAGCTTCTTGAAATTAATTTGAATTCTCACCATTGTTCAAAGGTTCCACATGAGCTGAAGATTGATGGAAGAAGAAAATTCAATAATGCCCAAAGCTCTGGTAATTTGTTTTGCAATGGAGTTCCAGTGAGAAGGAGACGATGTTGAGCAGTGAAGTATCCATTCAAAACCAGGGTTAATTTGCAATTGTGGTTTTTCATCCGATGACCCTCATCAATAATCATATACTTCCATCGTATCTATATAACATATGCACAATCAATATTTTCAATAAAGTTTAAATATCCGTAATAAATCAGTCGTCACTATCTAAATGCAAAAATGTTCCTGTCCTCTAGATAATGATGAAAAAAATACCTTTCCTAAAAGACCTTTCTCTTTCAGCACGTAATCATAGGTGGTCAGTAGCACGTTAAATGCGTTACGACGAATAGAAGCTTCTAATTTTTTACGAGCTTCTTTATTTCCTTTGTAAACAATGCTTACAACATGTGGGGCCCATTTTTCAAGTTCCAAACTCCAGTTCGCAATAGTCCTGCAATCGGAATTTTCAAAAACTTTTTCACCATCTCAATTTCTTGAAAGAGTTCACTTCCTTACTACAACAGCTTTAAAAAAAAACAATTTAGCGTTAAAATTGTAGACGACGACTTACGATAAGGGAACGATGATTAAATACGGTCCGTTTAACTTCTTAACTTCCATTAAATATGTAACCAATGCAATTGTCTGAATTGTTTTCCCCAGACCCATTTCATCCGCGAGAATACCATTAAGATTATTGTTGTATAAGGAAACCATCCATTCCAATCCTTTTAACTGAAACCATTTTATTATCATAAATCTTATAAAAACACTTCGATAAACACACAAAAAGTGTTTTGTTTGGTTTTTTTTTCCATTTTTATTTCATTATTTCCTTTATAAATAATGCTTACAACATGGTGAGGTCTATTTTTCTGATCGTATTCATCTTCTTCATTTCGAGCTTTCTTAATTTTACAATTTTGATCAGTAAGATCCAACCTGATAAGGCTTGAGTTGCAAAGCCGGATTGCCACCACCCAACGACGAATGTTGTGTCACAATTTTTTCTTTGACTTTATGCGCTGTTGCGTAGTAAGATTCCATTTGGCGTCTATTTTTCTGATCATATTCATCTTCTTCATTTCGAGCTTTCTCAATAATTTTACGATTTCGTGTCTCTTCGTCCATACCTCAACATATTTCAAGATGTACATATACTATATATCAATAATTATTTTATTTGGAAGAAACAGTATTACATTACTAAGCAATTCACTCAAACCGCAGAAATTAGTAGACAGTAGCAGCAAACCTTCAAATTCATCATCTTTCTTTTGTTCAATAGGTTCCGGGATTGGTTCATCTGATTCTGAATCTTCACTATCTGAATACTCCTCACGCGATACCACCTTCGAAAATATTTTCAACAATTTAACACTGTTTTATATCATATAAAAGTTGAATAATTTTCTTGTATATGAGATCTTTCTTGAAATCAAAGTTCTAAAAACTTCTTTTCCCAAACAGTGATCTTATAATAGATTGCCAGCTCAATACAATCCAATAAAAATTCTTGTGAAACAATCAGTATTACTTCAAGTCCGGGATGCGCTTCAATCCAAGCATCCATATCTTCTGATTTCGGCATTTCATCTACAGACAATATCTCACCAGTTGTTGCATCTCTTATGCGTATTGGTACTTCACACTCACCATTTTCTGCAAAATCATTAGTCCGTCGATTATACAACGCAAACTCTCTTTCTTGACATCGACATCATTACGAAAGTTTTAACAAAAAAAGACCTTGCATCTTTTCTTTCTCTTTCTGCTCACGGCGCTCATTACGTTTTCTTCGTTTCTCTGTTGCTTGATGTTGCTTGACAAGTCCTGTTAAGCTTTCTACGTATTCATCCGTTTGTTGCAACAAAAAAACCAAACGTTTGTCTTTCTTTTCATCCAGTAACTGTCTAAAATTCATATCTATGAGCGATGAGTATATTCACAATCTGACCAACTTCTGTTGTTGGAAGCTATTCTGTCTCAGAAAAACGAATTGTAGAAACGAATGGTACCTGTAACCTTCCTCATCTTCTTGCATTAATTTTTGCATACGCATTCGTTCATTTCTCAACTCGTCCTTTTTTCTCTCTTTTTCGCTATTAGCATGATAAGTTAGCACAGCCTTCTTTATTTTACTTTGCTTGACCTGAAAACTGGTTTTGTACTTATGAAAAAAACCAAAATTTCTTATAAATAATAAAAACTTTTTGAGTCAAAAAAAAATCACCTGATTGTTTCGATGAAACTCCTTGAATTCCTTTCCATGCTGCAAAATTGCTTGCAACAAATCATTATGCTTTTGTCGACGACGGCGTTCTTGCTCAACCTTTTGTTGCTTTTCTAGTTTTTCGGTAACTCGCGCTTCACGCAAAGACTGCCGTTTGGTTCGACGATAAGCGTATGGATTGAGCGCAGTTTCAAGTGTTGTATCTTTCTTTAGCTGGCTTAGGACTTCATTTCGTACCTAAATCATGGAAATTTAATACAAATCTGAAAAATTATAGCTCACATAGTTTACCTGCGTTTGTAAATTCAGCAAACGAAGAGCACGGAGCTCAATTTCTGCCTTCAACAATAGTCGTTTGCTCAAATTTGCAGGGAGATTGCTGAGCCACTGAATTCGCGCTCCAATTCTATTTTGAATTCTAAAAAAACTTGAACCAATATACATTTTGGAAATTCTAAATTCATCTATTTCTTAAACCCTAAAAATATTCTGCAACTACTGCAAGATTTCTGTACTCGCATATCTGAAAACTTTTTGCACGATTCCTGCCAACATGGATATACAGAGATAATAGGAACGGAGAGATAGATAAGATGATCTTGTGGACTTACATGCCTTAAATAACTACATATAAATAGTACTATTTTCATATCTTTTTAACTGTAATGCTAATGTGTCTGCAAATCTTAATATCATCAATAATGTGCCACGAAATTAAATTTTCTATGCACCTGTATTCCCGCTCCTTTAGAATTGTTTGTGGATCGACTCCAGGCGGAGGAGGAAGACATGTACTTCGGTTAGCACGTTGCTGATGCAGCGTCAGAATTTTCATCAAATCGTATGGCAGCTTCTCCCCATTTTCTGTCTCAACAGGAAATTCATACGGTTCAGGAAGCAGAGAAGATGGTTTCGATATAGATGATGCGATAAGAGTTGCTGCAACCGGTTCCTGTGCTGCTAACTGTTTGTAAGCTCCAATCTGTAAATAATATGTCGGCAAGAGATCTCATGCAAATCTACAATTTGAATAAATATCCAAAACGTACCTGTGCTTTTAGCTGTTCCAGTTGCTCAGATGTAAATGTATTTTCCTGTGGTTCTTTTACTATTGTGTCCACCGGTCGATGATGCTTTATTTCGGTTGATGGCGTTCCTGAAAAATAAAGCATTCCAAGAACTATTCAAATATTCAGTAAAACCTGAGGTTCTATCATTTCTATTTAAATAATTGAGTCACATAATAACTTCAATTTATTCTTAAACATTAATTCACCGGTTCTGTTCGGTCAAAGATTTATCATTTATCCTCTCAGAAAAATATCTTTCCGAAAAAAAAATTCAATTTTATGTGTATACTTATTTCCTATGAATATGGTAGAACAGATTTCATCAACTCTAGTCAAACTAAGTAGTCAATAAACCTGTGATTTTTTGTTTCAACAACAGCATCTGTGCATAACGTGGATCTGCAGTCATCTGTTGCTCTTCCATACTTGCTATAGAACTATCCAGTTTAGCAATTGCAACTTCTTCCGCAGTTATTCCATGCTGCACAGATCCTTGGACAAACTGCATCTGCGGTTGTTGTTGTGGATGGGCTGTCGTAGGTGATTCTGTTCCTCCGGCATACTGCATCGGAGGTACATAGCCACTTGATGCACCCATATATGGCTGTCCGTTAATTCCACTAGAAGAAGGTGTATATTTCGGCACATTGTCACCCATTTTCAGCTGTAAAATAATGATTACTCCAATTCAATAATTTGTGTTTTATATCGCGAAGTACGCAGCAAATCTCGCCTTCTCATAAGATAGTCAATGATACATGGTATCTCTAAAATAGATTTCACAGAACGAATTTCCTATCCCAAAAACTGTCACCAACGAATATAAACTGTATCTTGTTGTACAGAAAGTACAACATCTTGTTGTACAGAAAATAACAGCTATATCAATAACAATTTCATACATATTACACTATTACTAACACATTTAGACACATTTAGATTTCCAACAAGAGAAAAGAGTATTAATAAATATGAAGGGAGTTGTATTTTCAGAAGTGAAATTTCTACAAAACATAATTTTTTCAATGTCAAAAATATCACTATTGTTTCACTATTTTAAACTACTTTATAGCCGGAAATTAATGCATAATATATAAATGCTTCAATGTAAACATATATATGCATATTTGTGAATATGCATATATATGTTTGCATATATATATGTGCATTCTACCTGACTTTCACTATACCCATAGAGTACTTAAGAAAAAAGCTACGTATTTTCAGTAACAGTCGACCAGAGGTCACTGCGGTTGATTGCCTCTTCTTAGAGAGAAGATCGATCAGAAATTAAAACAGTCATGAAAATGTGTACTGAAAACAAACTTGTAGGTGTTAGAAGCTTTATCCATAATGCAAATTGCGAATAAAGCCTCCAATACTTATAAGTCTATTTTCAACACATGTTTTCTTACTGTTAACATTCCGAAGTAAAATGATATCAATTCCAGAAACACATCACCTATTAAATAACTAATACTCTTTTCGACGTACATAAAAATGCAACGAACGCCTAATCCACGAACAAAAAAAAAAATACCACCCTAACTCACCCACTTTAATATCCCCCTCCACCTCCGCCTCATATCGATCATTCCCGTCCATGCATATCCAAACTTTATGTCAGCGACCAGTAGTCCTGATTGAAAATCTCACGTCCCAATGCAGATATTGTCATTTGTGACATTCATTGAATATTGTTTCAGTTGGTTATGTACGTGCGTCTGAGTTATGATATGACTTGAAAAGAAAGGTAGGAATTGACATAACCTAAATTAATAGATATTTTGTTCACTAATAAATAGCATCATTACCTGCCAACTCACCTCTTTTTTTCATTCAATTACAATTGCAATTGGTACACTCAAAAGTTCATTCTCTGGCGCATTATACTATTTAATATTTGTTCACATCTTATCATTTTTAATCCTATTGCAAATACATTATTTGTTTTTTTGAGGTTCAAAAATATCCGATTAAATCTAATACATCACTTAAAGATAGACGAATAGTTCACAGCAAGCATGAACTTTGCGCACTTCGCATACTTCAATTTGATCCACAACTAGAAGTAACAGTATACGGCTCGAAATGATTTTAGTAATGTAGAATAAATTAATCCTTAATTTGCACATGATCGAATTGATTTATTTGAAATTTTATTAAAATGATTAAAATATTACCCCCAAAACATTCCCGATATCTTTGAAATAATCACATATGAATGCATCAAATTATTTACCAGCTAACTATTGAAAATATCATCTGTTGTCTGAGAAATTCATGTGTTCATTTTAATTATTTTTTGATAGGCTGTAATGATTTGATGTTAATTGCACCAGTGTACTGTATTCCATATCATTCATATTTCAAATAAACGGCTTAACAATGGAAATGTAAAGATTAAAATACTTCTTAATATTGCGTTGTATTAGCCTAAATTTCTTTTTTTGTTTTCCATTTAACATGTCAGTTTAGTGTTATTTCAGTAATTTATTTTACTTCAATGCTTTTCATAGGTTTATCAAAAATTTGTAATTAGTCTTTAAATGACAAATTTCTATGAATTTCAGTTTTGTATTTTATATCATTTTCGAAATAAGTATTACGATCAATTTTGAAATAAATGTTACGAATTTTGTCCACATCAATATTGTGTTCAGTCCTCAATAAAACACAATATGTTCGCTATCTTCTTATAAATTCATTTTGCTTCTTTCGTCAAATTCCTTTTGTAAAATACACCATTTGTTGTTATTGTTTTCATTAGAAAAAAAACTTATCGGATTCTAATTTAATGTGAAATGTTATTGAAAATCTAAAATATAATCATTCATGATTATATGACAATGAGAAATAAATACGATTGTGTGAAATGAGAAAGGAAAAAAATGATTTTATGCGATATGTACAAAAGAAACATTCGAAGTGTAACATGGATCGTAACAGAATGAACCAAAATCCCGTGGAAGAAAGAAAATGAACCATTATTGACATAATGAATTGAGAATAAAAATTTATGATGAAATGAAATGTTTAAAATAATATTAGTAGAAAAGGGTAATGTATTTTATGAGAAAAAATAAACCAATGAAGGAATTTTAACTGAAAATTTCAGCGTATAAAAAATGAAGTTGATGTATTTTGGCATTCAGCATTACATTAAAATTGACATTTGCTAATAGAAACTTCGCTCAATATCAAAGTTGGTTTGCAATAAAATAGCTCTATCAACTAAACTGATGGATGTATTAGACAATCGTGATACTATTGATTCATTTAAACTGATACCTTCTCGAAGTATTCCATTCATCATTTTCATCATACCACCTTTTGCTGCTTCCTTGAAACTATTTAGTGATTGCAATGGAAGACCGAAAAAATCGATATGTTCATGAAATTGCAATGTTTTTATTTCTATTAATCCTGAAAATGAAATCAATTTATCTGTAAACAAACAACTGAGAGCGTTCAGATAGAACCGCAAAATGTTCGGTATTCCCTATATATGCATCGCTGTGTTAGTAAAAATTCTTCGGATTTTATTGCATTCTTTAATGCTAACTGACCATTGAACAATCTGATGATGTTTTAATTAATTTCATGACAAATACGACGAAGACTAAAAAATCTTTTAAAGAAAAGGTTTGAAATTTTAGCCATAAAAACATTTAATTCATATTACGCGTCATTGATTGCAACTTGACTTCATATATCTCCTCATTTGGCATAAAACTTTTGAATATATACTTATTGTTTTTATTACTATTAATTCGTTGAATTAAGAAGAGTATATAAATTGAAATGTGGAACAACTCCGCTGTAAAGAAATTGTAAAACAATTTTCGAATTAATTTCAGTTCCACTGCGATTAAAACTAACCAGTAATACGGCGAGGTAAGTTTATAACTTTGCATTGTATCGTCGTATGGAACGGTATCACACCAATTTCTTTCGTTGATCCTTCAACGAAAAATGTCGCCCGACCCTCGAGCATCACAATGGCAGTATCTGATTTATAAAAAAAATCCGCAATTCTAATACAAAGCTTTCCTATATTTAAAAAAATTTTGATATACTGCTTGTAGTGTTTAATAAAATGAAATTTTACTTGTCTCTGATAACCTATACGATAGTCAAACCTCTCGAAATGACTGTTTTAGGTGGTTCAGTGGTGCGTAGGATAATTTCAAGTTGATTATTTGGATATGTTTCGGCAACTTCTGGAATAATATCCGATAGACATACGTCATCTACTCCACACGATGTACGTATTAATTTACCAAGCACAGGTGTTCCTGAGCCTACACTGAAAACTAATGCGCCAATGCTGAAAATGATAATTATGAAACATAACAAACAGTATGTGAAATATGTTAATCTAAAATTAAATAATTTTGCTTCCGTACTTATCGAAGAAATAAACCATTCAGTCCATTCTATACAACGGTAATAGCACTGAAAGATTAGTAGTGATTTTAAAATGATCAATCAATTATTAAAAGATATTAAAACCATCAAGTTTAAGAAGTAAAATTGCGCCTAACACGTAGGCGCAAGTCGACAACAATGAAAGCGATATTGCAACGACGTACACTTTGCGCGGCTTGTGCTGGTCTTAAGAAGCCTAAGCACGACAATTTGTTGTTACATTTGATTTCAATTAGATTTTTCGGAATTTCAGAAAATTTATGATATAAAATGTTCAGCAATGAAGATTTAGACTTTCAATTAATGGTTATTATTTGGAAACATTTCACTGAAATGGGTTTAACAAATTTTAGCATGTGCACATCTCAGAAGCTTCAAGAGAACTATAAAGACATTAGCACCTCAAGCTTAACTGTTCTTTACATTTGTAATTAGTCCAACTATAAATGTAAGGATAGTTAAGCGATTGCAGCTTGCATTATGCAACTTAGTTTTCTCGTGTAAGCGAAAAAAGTAATGCACTGAATGGCGCAATAGTTCTGATAATTTAAATGAATCATTTTCTTTCAGTGGCGGACTTGTCACAGTAACAGTACATCGGAATGAAATGATTCACACCATTCACTTTGATCGAATCCTTACATATGTGCTTTAAGGAGAAGTGTGTTGATGGTATATTCCGATATCAATAAGTCTATAGCATTTCCATTCATCATTTCAGTGAATCGTAACCTTTCTGGTCGTTGATAAGGATTCTAAAACAGTTATCTCATTGCATATACAAAGTTGCACGTTATCCGGAAACTTTTATTCCTCAACGAAAGGTTTAAATTGCAATTAAAAATATCGTCATAAATGATTCTGCCAATGTTTCACCAATTATCAAATATTGCTATGTGTTTTAAAATGCAATAGATTTGGGCATGATAAGTATGGATATTGGAATAATTTCAAAAATGGAATATTTTAAATGATGGAAATTAAACAAATTGTTAACAGAGGATTGTGTAGTACGTGAAAAAAATCACAAGCACAGAAATTTATCAATAGTCATTTTATAGTCATTTATAGTCATTATAGCCATTTATAATTTCATTTATAAACTTATCGTAAGTAAAAAAAAAAAACAAAAATAAATGAATAAAACGAACTTTAATTTGATTATGTGCTCTAATATATACGTCACCATCTAGACCGGTGAAAAATCTACCATGTGTTGCACTGGTGTCTAGAATACTCAGCGAAACAATTAATACAGTTAACTTTTTCCACCAAATTTCCGAACTGTTATTCTATAAAATTAATTATTAACAGATGAGAATTCTTAAATATATTCAAGAATGAAAAAAAAAAACATCGCATATTAAAATTTGAATAAATTGAAAATTTTGAGAAAAATATAATTTAAAGAAAGAAAATAAAAAAGAACTAACGGTGCTAAACGAAAGTTTTTTTGATTTCTGGAATATTACGGTTGTTGGGAAAGTAGATGATGATGATGATGAATTTAGAATTTTTGCTTCTATCTTGTCTCCATAAGGTGAGACAATGAATAATTCATTTAATTTACTTAATTGTGATTCTTGCGACATATCCCTTTCGAAAGGAGTTTGGAATTTAAATTGCATTGGAACTGCAAAAATCGTGGTAGGCATTTAATCAGGGCTAATATATTTTTTTTAAGAGTTAATATGATAGCTAGTCTTATTTAAATATCAAGAATGAAAAAAAAAACAAATTTAAAATTCAAGTTATCAAACTTTTTATTTGTCTGTTTTTTTTAATATGAAAAGGCTCACTGTGCAGATGGTTTGGCTTGGATTCCAATGCTCTTTTCATCCTCTGACCGCTTATATTATCCGAATTCTGAACAATCATTTTGAAAAAAAAATTAAAAAAAGATTATGCTCCATTCGATAGTATATTATAGTATTTTCTGCTTAAGAAATCTCCGGAAAATATTCCTAATCACCATAAACTTCGTCGCTTCCGGTTACTATTTCAAATAGATACACAAAATTTTCACTAATTTAAAAGAAAAACAAACAATTGAATATTTCATTTTATAGTTTACAATGAGATCGAAAAAGAGGATATAGTAAAATAAGTTCATTTTAATTTTTTTTGCAAGCGAAAAAAGAAGAAAGGGAGTAGTGTCAACCTCAAAAACCATTTGGTATAAATCAAGGATGGATATTTCACTCGGTATTTGAAATAATTGGCTATTAATTTCATTATTAATCACATCATTTATGGTATTGCAAAGAGTTTCTTCTAACATTTCCCGAGTTTTTGTCGTTATTTCACGCTGCAATGTATTATATATGAGTATTACTTTTGTAATCGCTCTATTATTAACAAATATCACAACAATTCATTGAATTAGTAATTGAGAAAAAAAGTAAAAATTTGTATCTAAATTTTAGTATTGTTTTTTAAATTTTCAACTCATGATTAAAAAATATTCATTTAAAAATTTTTGAATTTTTATCAAACCTACAAGGACAATTACAGAAGGACTGAAGTGAATGAAAGTAAATACTACCTGATACTTGGCATTGGCAATGACGGTAAATAAGCCCATATTTTCTACCTGAGCTAGGATAGCTCCATTAATTAGAGAACAACTTATTACTCGAATATACGGTACATTGTCCACGGTTTTTTGGATATCAAATGTAGCTCCTATGACAAGTTGATTAGCAGATACTGCTAATGTCCCATATGTCGGTATTGTCATCGGAAATAGCGGTAATAGTTGTAATTGCCCGTATAACGTACCTGCGATGCTTTAACACTGATTTTAGTTAATAATTTGATTAAGATGAACGATTAAAAAAATTATGGTATTTCTTTTTACTAAATTATAAATCATTTTAATGATGAAAATCATTTCTTAAAAATCAATTTTCTTTGAAATCATTTTTTCTTGTAAACATTATCGGTAAATATAATTTAATCGAATTTTATTTTATTTTATTTTTTTTTATTTTTATTACGCTGAAGTTGCATTACAACGTACTAAAAATTAAAGCCGCTAATTCTAAGTGTCAAAAAATTTGGTGGTGTTGGTGTCACTCCAACGTACGATGGGTTTTTATATGCAATAAGTTTGAAATCCTGAATTCTAACACATCCTTCTGGAAAGCACTGTTGTTGTGGTGGAATCATTACCCGTTTCATATACTTTTTGAATAAATATTCTGAAATTAAAAAATGAATTTATTGCTAAAAAATGTTTGGTTTTTGCTACAATTTTTATGATTCAAATAAATATTTAGATATATTTTCATGTTCAAAGCATTTTCACGTGTTTTTATATTAAAGGCGCGCAATTGAAAAATTTACTCTATTTCATGGCTATTTATCAATGCTAATAATCATAGTTTTATAATTTGAATTATATTTTTCTTTGAGTTTCATTAACATCCTCATTATTAAGAATTTAGATGTTAATTTACTTCTTATACTTCCAATATTTCCGTATTTTTGATTTTTTCTCAAAATTTTTAAATTAAATTTTTTGACATGGAACGAGTCAATGTAATGAATTCTGAACATTTATAGATTTTCAGGGCGAAGCAAAAATAATACCGACAACTCTGGATAACTGCTGAAATATGTCATCACTGAAACGCACTCGTAAAGCAGAATGCAGGGGAACGAAAATTTCATCGGATGTTCCGAGGCATTCATTGGCAGTACTCGCTAACCACAACGCAATCTTGAAAAATATACCCACCATTCATGTTTATATGGAATTCAAAAACTTTCTTTCATCATTGAAAAATTTTCATTTCAAAATTTTATTTTATTGTAAATATTTTCAACATAATTCAAAACAGTGGAAAAATAAGTTCACCGAGAAAGAGTTCAGTTTTCATAAATACAAAGCTAACGGGAAGCATGACAAACTGCCGATCTGACCCTTTTTGATCTCTGATTACAGATATATTTCCCCAAAATTGAAAAGTAAAAATTCTAAACTTATTTAAAATTTAATCTTAAAAAAATCCTAAGTGTCTTTTATAAAATGTTTTTAAGGTAAGTCAAAACACTGAAATCTTTATCTAATAAACAAGTGAGTAGTAATTTGTTTAAAACAATATTTTTAAGTATTAATGAGAATTACAAAATATATTATATATTTAACATATCATCACACCTTTTCATATTAAATTATTTGAATATAATGATAGGAACTTGCAAATATATCTGTCCTGTTCGAAAAAAAAAAAAACAACCATCACCTTTGACATCAACTTTTCTTTTGCAAACCTACCGTAGCGAAGGTAAGATAATGCATTTGAAGAACAGTTCTATGCGTGTACACCTCAGTTCGTTTGATTTGTTGTACACTTTACAATTGCTCTAATTAGTTTTCAAGTTCACTGAACCCTAGGAAAAAAAAACGAAAATATTTTTAATTAAATTACACGTATGTTAATGAGAATGAGAAATGAAGAAAAAGTATTGATAGACGAGAGAACTAAAAGTACAATGACTAACGCACTGTTTCATTGTTTAAATAAGGAAATGAAAAATAAAAAGGTCTTAGCGAATTCTCAACTTTTTTAGTCAAACGATCAAATGAGGGCATTTTATTCAATTGGAACAATAGATGATAATGAGGAGAATAGATATAATCTCACAGTATTTGACATATCTGTAGAATGAGCAAAACAATTGGGATACGATCTGTGAACCGTTCTTACTGTCCTTCTTCAAAATCTAATTATCCATGATTCTTAGATAATTGTTTTATTGCAATTACATTTTCTCATTAATTAAATAAATTTTGTAAGTTGAAAAGTTTTTTTCTAAATTGATTAGCTAATTTGAAATATTCAAAAATATTATATTCAATGAGAGATAAATAAAAATTGTCGTCAATATTCAATATCAGAAATACCTTCTTTTTCTACAATAGTTAATTATGAATAAAAGCATAAATTATAGAAGTAAAGATAGAATGATTCAAGAAAAGAATAAATTTCTCTTTCCTGAAATCAGTAAATTGTTATCTTCCGGTGTTACTAAAAATTTGATTTCAATATAAAATGAAGAAAAAGCATTCGAATAGATATAACTGTTAGTGCACCTTAATGATATTCATCAACTCAACAAAAATTGTCTAAAATTGTCCAATATTTGATAAGCGATGTAGTGTTTGTCAATTTTTACACCCATGACAAAGGTTAGACAATCAATATAAAAATTAAAAGAAAGGAACAAAAGAAAGAAACATGTAAGTTGAGATACATATGACTGATCAGAAATCAGAATTTCGTCTGTTGCATATGAGAGAACGAAAAAATGTAATCGCTAGCATTTTAAACTATGTGGTTTTGAAATGTCTGTCAAAGATGATTCGTTCCTGTGATATTCCCAAACATATCTTATTCATAGCGCCCAATCTTCAAGGACAAATATTTTCTCAACAAAAACTCAAACAACCGATGAAATCTGATGGGAGCGTAAAGGTTATAAATTTGAAAAGAGACTGGTTTCTCTTTCATAGTGTATGACTTTTACTTGTTGCTTCGATATCTCCTTGAACATTTCATTTCAAATATTGATATTTGAAATCAACTCTCATATTACATTTTACTCTCTTTCAGTAACACCCGTCCTAATCAGTGTTCCACATGTCATGCTAATGCAAATGGTAAACTTTTTAATACATGGAATGCAAATGTGTTTTACTGTCCTAAATCACTTTTTTTTTTCTATGAATGATGGACAATATTATCAACAGTATTTCGAACAATCCGAAAAGCTTTTTTAGATCAAACTCGAAAAACAGTTATTGTAAGAATTTTTATCGCATAAAAACAATGAATAATGGAAAAAAAAGATGAAGCAGACTAAGAAATGTGGGTGAATTTCGGCAATTGATCTTTGGGAATGTAAATTGTCCAAAATCTAAGAATATATTCCGGGGAGTTATATATAGCTTTACATAAACTCAGTAATTTTACACCTCTCAAAGAGCACACTTTCCATAATACTACTAGCATTGAATCGTGTACTAGTTATATGAATAAATTCACAATCCACATGATGACTACACATACCTTCCAGCACTAAACGAACTCTAAGCAGTAATAAATCTTCTAAGTTTTGGTCGCAAATGACTTCGATTAAAGGCTAAGAAGGAATTCAACGTAAAGTGAGCTAAGATTAGCTACCAATACTATGTCACCCTGCTCCTAAAACTACTTCCTTGGCGACTCCATTATCCTTTTGTGAATAACTTTCCTGAATTCTTTACATCTTGAAATAAATTGCCAAAATTCACCTTGTTTGCTTCGTGAGGAGGTAAATTACATATGAAGTAGTCCTCATCAATATCCAATCTATAGTCTTAAGTTATTTCGAAACTTTCAAATAAATTTATAAAAAAATTAGCCACTTGCATTTTCAAACTATGACCTACAAATTTCAGGTAAATTCACAACTAAATGGAATTTGTATTCAGTAATTGTAATCCACACATATTTTATGATGCATCTGTCCATATAAATCGGAAGAAGTGAAAGAAAGTTCTGAATCAGCTGTGATTCACTGAAACCACACAAAATTCGTCAACCAGTTATGCTGCTATAATGCATAAAAAGTAGTAACAGCAATTTAAAAAAATTGGATGATTTGAAAAACTGACAAAAAGAATAAAAAAAACAACTCGTGAAACTTGTATAAGGAAGCAATGCAACTTTGTTGGCATTTCTCTCATAAACTTCCACTTTTTCACATTGTATTGGTGGCAGTACATTCGAATTGTACATGGCTACTTTTCACTCGCAGACGAGGTGTTATCGCTGTGCTGGCTTTTTTCGTCACATATTTCCAATAAATTTCCAGGAGAGTTCACAGTACGCTAGTTTTCTGTTTGAAACAAATATACAAATGACTTTAAAAGGAGAGTACCTCAAAATCTAACAAGACAAAACTATGGGAGATCAATACATGCAACTGCATTAGCAACCAATGATGGAAATTTGTAAAAAAAATAGTTGAAAGAAAAAATGATAAAGCAGATAAAACGGCCTTTTGAGATGAGATTTACAAGGCAAAATAAGCTGTAGCAGTGGTAACATAATAAGAGGCAGTAGAAAAATCTGAAATGACTGACGAGGAAAATTTCCTGAAAGTGATGATCTAACAAAAAATTTTTAGAAAAGACTTGCACTTATAACTGAACGCTGAGGATTACAAAATGAGCAAGTTATGAAAATGAATGATAGTAATTATAAATGTCCAGGTTGGTGGTGAAAGATGAATCTGGAACTGGAATGATATAGTCGGGGTGAATTCAGTCTTCGAAATTAAGACCTGTTGGTCGAGTTCTTCGGCGTTTGCTCGATTCTGGTGCTGACCCATTTTCATGTTTTCCAGGTTTCTACAATAAATAAAACTTTAAAAAAAACAATAAGCAGAATTTGTAAATAATCTTTTAAATCATTTTGTTCTTTGACTGGTTTCACTTTTTTAGAAATTTTTCAAAGAATGTGAAGCAAAAACAAGCAAACTCTATATGAAGATCAGAAAAATTTATTCAACAGAAAGAAAACAACAATGCAGATTTATAAGTTCACGATTTCTTGACGAAATGAGTATTAGCAAATAATGACGTTGGAATGCATATGACTCCGTGTACAATAAATCAAATTTTTAATACTTAAATTTCAGAATACTCTCAGTGAGCATGAGTCTAATTTGAATTTAGTGTGATTAATGCTTGCTTACTGACCAAAGCAACATATCAATTTTTTAAATTAAGAGAAATTTTACAAAGCAATTTTGGATATTGCAGAGTTAAAAAAAACAATAATCCAGATGCGCAAATCTACAAAACACCATACCTCCTACTTTGTCCATTTTAAAGCAAGTTTCTATACAATAAAAATACCTGTCTTTCTCTCTGATCATGATTTCGTACTTTTTTCCGAGAAGACATCGCCTCATCACTTATTCTATTCCTTAGTTGACGTTTAGGCTATAATGCACTATACTATTTCTACTATTCTACTTTTTAGTGGAACTCCAAGCTAGAACAATGTATACACGTATACACTACACTCTATCCTTTAGCTGACGTTTAAATTACAGTACACCATACTTTCTATTTTCCCATTATAAAACAAGTTTCCTACTAAATTTTAATAAAAATACTTGTCCTTATCTGATCTGACTAATTTCGTAGTTTTTTTTTTAACAAAAACACTTGCCTTACTCTGATCTGATTGGCTTCGCACTGTTTTCCGAACAGCTATTAGTTCATCACTTATTCTATTCCTTAATTGACGTTTAGGCTATAATAAACTATCCCATTCTATTCCTTAGATGACGTTCAGATATTGTAGAGCGAGTTTCTAGTAAATTTAAACAAAAATACTTGCCCTTCTCTGATCTGATTGATTTCGTATTGTTTTTCGAGCAGCCATTGGCTCATCATCTGTTCTATTCCTTAACTGATATTCAGTACCTATTCGATTTCTTAGTTGATGTTCAGACTAGAATACATTATTCTATTCTATTCCTTAGTTTTGAAGTTGCACCACATCACACTTTCCTATTTTCTCCAGTCCAAAGCAAATTTTTATAAAATTAGACCAAAATACTTGCCCTTCTCTGATCAGATTGATTTCGCATTGTTTTTCGAGCAGCCATTTGCTCAACGTCTGCTCTGTTCCTTATCTGACGTTCAAGCTACAACATACCTGTTAAGTAAATTCCAAAAGCATTCTGACACCTCAATGTGTAATATATTAAAATGCTCAACTCGATTTCTCTAATTAAAGGGAATCTTTTTTGCAAATTTAATGGAATGAACATGAAGGTAAATATAAAACTTACTAAATATAAATAGGCGTTAACAGTTTTCTCCAATAACTCAACAGTTCTCAACTGTATATTCGCTTCATTAACACGATTCAATTCGATCCTATGGACAACATGCATTAGAATCAGTTTATCATCGGTTACTTCAGATACTTTCAGCGTTCTCCTAAGTATCATCTCTCTGAAAAATATGGAAGTTTGCTCTTCAAAAACTTCTACGACTGAAAGTCTTGAATGTATTACATAGCAGAAATACTGCGCTGAATAATCCAAATCATAACAAATACTAACCGAAGTTATAGTAAATATAACAAATATTATTGCTAACATTCATAATAGCACCACAACAAATCAAAAAGTGCATATTGAGTCACAGAAGTATTTCATTTTTCAAACCTGAAGTCATGTAAAAGTTTTGAAAATGCCTCACATATTCGAGACAAAATTAGCTCTTGCTACTGGATTTTTGCGCTTACATACCAAATCATTTTTGCATTATCATATCAAATCAGGATTTCTGCACCTAATTTGACCCATTGGACTTATGAAACCTCTTGTTCTAGTACTAGTTTCGACATAAATTAGCAAAAATTAAAAAAAAATGATTGGCTACACAGCATATTTTAAATGCAAAAAAAAATGGTACATAGCATATTTTAAATGCAAAAGATTTAGCTTGAAGCAGATAACTCAGATTTTTATAATGTTAATTACAAAATTTGTGGGCAATTAGGCCCATCCAAGAGTTTTATTCTACGACCATGGGAGATTGGTGGAAAGTTTCTTTCGTGAATAATTAAATTAGCATATGTTAACATGTAATCCAATATTTTCGCTACTTAAATATGTCTCACGATATGAAAAATCATTGTAATAAAAGTCGTCCGAGGCTAGCAGTGTCGTTGAGATCTCTTCAGGAGAAATGTTGAATGGATGTACAGTGACAGAAACTGAATCAAGATATTTGGATACCGTTTTAGAGAAAAAACGGCACAAAAGAACTGACGAAGGTTAATATAGTGCCACTAATATCCAATTATTGATCACATGTGATACTAGCATGTGATATCGCATAGTAGGAAATAATTAGTTCTTAATCAAGTTTTCTCTAGATCTGATCCATTTTAGCAGTCTATTTTTTCCTAACCTTCGACCTACTTTTAGCAAATAAATATATGAATACAATCATAATGATCATTATGGCGCATTTATAAATTAAAAATCTTTTCTAAATCTAACTTTATCGTTATCTGCCAAGAACTGTCATGATTACTTAAAAGCGATTTTACTAATTTATCCGAAATTCCATAAAGTGTAATTGGCTCGAGAAAACGGTTAAACTAAATCTCCCATTTCTTATATCAAAACAAATGAAAGAGAGTGAATAAGCGAAATATAATCCATAAAATCCACAAAACCGCTTTTAGTACCTTTGATTCTACATCTAACATCGCATGAAACCAAACGGCCACATGTTACTTGGGCCGAGGGCACTATCGATAATGAGCATCTAGGCAGAATGAAGAGCAATTGTTGTTGCATATGGGTGAAACCACATGTTTGGGATGATTCGACCACTTGGGAACAGGATGAATACGAAGTATGCAAATATCAGACTATATGATTTGAAGAAAAACAGAAAGTTCAAAAGAAAAAATAAAGAGCACTGAATTTATGTATCTAAATGACCATCTCAGTTGATTTAAAAGGTATATCGTAGCAGTGCACTGACTCTCTAGGAGAAAATACTTTTTGAATAATTTCGTCTAGTTTATTTTCAAAAAAGCCTTTATAGGTTGAACATTGTCGCGGACATACTCTAATAGTGCCACCACAGCCAAATAAAGAAATTGACGGTCAACGAATGTAAATTAAATATCAAGAACATCCCAATCTCGTAATTTTCTGCAACAATTATTCCCGATGATCCAATAAATCATTCGATAAATCACATTCTGTTTCTGATGTCAATAAATCCACTTAATGATTATCTTACCTTGTACTTCATTTTTACTTAATTTTTTGAACATTGCTGAAAACGGTATGATACGAAACCAGAGTTTTTTTATAAAATTGAAAGTCATTATGAAAATTGATTTGAAGAAAACAGAAACAAGTTAATACAAAAGCAAGAGAATTTTAACCTATCTAGGAAATATACTTTTTTTCATCATCTAATAAAGTTTTTTTAATCCATCTAAGAAATATACTTTTTTTTATCATCAATCGACCTAATAAAATACATCCCATTCAATATACTTACTGCCAAGATTGTTCGAGAAGTGATTCGGAAACATTCCCAGCAAATTCGATTCGGTCTTTAATTGTCATCGTCTTTTCGTAAGTCGATGCCTAGAAAAAGATTAATTTGCAAGAGAAAAAAAAAACTATGCTTTTTGTTATATGATGACAAATAGACGAATTTCCATGTATTTTTCGCGACTACCCACAATGATATATTTACATGATGAGAGTACAACTTTTCTCTGAAATCTTTAAATATAAAACAACTCCTTATTAATTAAAAATTTACCATGCTATCAGTTACGACCAACATTGAACGAGGTTTATCGAAATATACGAACCATCGTTCTGCACCTTCATTGATAACGCAACAATGAAAACTGTCTCGCGGCATATTTCACTGGACTTCAAAACTCAAAATTTTTATGACTTGTAATTTTCAAAGAGAGATTTTTGAAAAACTACCATTTTGACCAATAAACTAGTCGCTTGAACAAAAACCGAAAAATACGACAGTTTCTACAGTGATCACAGATTTCAACAAATAATTTCGTATAGAAAATTCACCACTAAACGAAATAAAAGTAAAAATGATGTGTGAGTTTATTGCGCATTTAATGATGAAAAATATTATCCTACAATACATTCTTGAAATTTTCGAAGCACACGTTTGGAAAATAATTATTGTAACATTATGTCAACAACTATAGTAATAAATTTAAAAGACTAAAACATAAAAGAAAGACGCAATGTATAAAAATACAAAAGATGATATAAACCCCCATGAGCTTCTTTATACAAAATAACCGAATGAAAGATACAATAATCTTATAAAAGTACAAGAATACACAATGACAAACTAAGGCCGATATAGTCTAGTTCATGGATGTTTCCAAATCATTGAGTTTCTATCAAAAAATTTCCTGTACTCTTCTCTTGTGAGATTTTCAAAACTTTGTTTAAGCAATTAAATTTAAGAAACAATTCAGTCCGATTGAATTATCAGTATAAACTCTCTCTGTCCAACTTTTTGTCATGTAAAATTCCATCGATTATTATTTCCTCATTTGAAAATAAATAACCTATAGAAAATAAAAATTCCAAAAAAGGAAACAAAAAGCATACTCCAAAGCCACTTGACAGGGAGGAATTCATTCATTAGCAGAATGAAAAAATGCCTTACAAGTTTATTGGCCATCAAAAAATGAGACACAGTAAAAATCAGCAACACCTAAAAGAGGTATTTGAAAACAGTCACGCAATGCATGGATTATATGCATTACATAAGCTATACCACATTATGTAATACAATAATTATGACTAATGGGTGCGACAGCAAGAAGTCATTTACCACTACCAACTGGTAAGCATTAAAATTGTGTGGTTGCATTGCGATATGCATCGACATGATTCGATGAATGAGGATATTGTGTAACATACCAATCGTGTACATACATCAAAATGGTCAAAGGTTGGCCAAGAATCAACGATAACCACATAACAATGTTTCCAAGACGACCACCTTTCAACATTTTCTCAGTAAAGATACTGAGAGGTATTTGTGCCATCATACATAGATATGCCCAAAAACGAAACATATGGAGCGGAACTGATACCTGAAAAAGTAGGATTTATTCCAATTCCTTCTCTTAGATTAATTTCTCAAGGATCCCAACTATAAAGTCCATCCTGGAAATAAAATAAACCGGCGATCTAACAAATTTTGCTATTTAATTTGAATGTTAACAAGATTTCAGTATGATGTTTCATTTTTGATATTGAGAGCGATTGTATGAAGCATCCTGAGTTACCTACCTTTTAAACTAAAAATTCATTTTATTAATATTGACTACGGTTTGGGACCATTTTATTGCTTCTAAGCAAAATAGCCAGCTAATGATAACTGAGTGTACTGGTATAATCAGGGAAGCATTAAGTTCTGTTTCGAAGGAATCAGAAATATCTGAAAAATGAAGATATTGGAAATTAATCGTTTAACCCAATGATTTCACTACGATCCAGCTTCTAGAAATTCTAGCGCAGACAAAGTGATGCTCGTATAACAAAAGAGAACTATCATTCTTTTACTTATTCTCTCGCCCGAAAAAACGGAAGGTGACGAATTGGTCACCAATAAAATAAATTTTTTTAAGAAACCTAATAGAAAGTTACAAAAATGTGGAATATGCTAGTTTAAGTGTGAAATACTACGGCTGTGATTTCAAATCCAGTGAATATCTCCCTAGTCTCCACTTCCAACCGATCTTTAACAAAGGCTTTGTAAATGATGCTACTTAGCAGAAGCAAATGGAAGATTAAATAAAATTATTTCTGCTACAGTAATTACTTATGTACCTAGCTGATCATAAAACAGGTAGAATAAATAATGTTCTACCATCATCTTTAATCTTCAATTTAAAATATTGAATTTAAATTATGTAATGAATTTCATTCAGATTTGAGTCATTTAATTCATTAACGATATAAAGCAGTATAACTATAGTTGCATGACTGATGTGCAAGACAATTTTTTCAATAATTTTCGTCAAGGTATCTCAATAATTAATTCCATCTGGTTGTTGATTCAATACCATAAAATTATAAGATTATTAAGATTTTATGGATACGAAATATCACTAACGAGATACTCATGAAAAAATGCAGACACGAAGAAAACAGCGCATGCAGCATTCATCCTACTAAAACCATTAAATATCATTGGTCGATAAATATGTCGAAGAGCCCAACGATGTACAGGTATATTCCACGTCTTCCAAAATACTGCCAAAGTTTCTGCATTCCAGAAATCTCTGAAGAAACCATCATTCTCTTAATGCTATAATACTCAATGTTGCTACAGATTTAGGATTCATGATCTCCTACAAAAAGTACAAAATGTAAAAGGTGGTCAAATTTAGCGCTGTATTAATGTAAAATGTCAGGATATTATCCAACATAAAATAATTTGATATATAAACAGGACATTAAACTGCAGAAATATCATCTCATTTCAATTATTACATTTATAAGAATAACGAGATAAAATAACTCTAAAGATTTAACTAGCAAAAAACGAAGACATAATACAGTAAGCAATGTGTAATGCTTAATCAAATAATCCTGACCCATACCACGAACTCATTATTAGCAATTTATATAGGATATGTGCACTTTTGCTTCTTACTAACAAGAGACAAAATTTCCTAATATAGTATGATAAAATGAAGCCTGATAATCTTAGTACCAATTAGTAATTTCGGAAAGAATTATGATTGCATAATTCAGACATCTTTTCTAACTCACAAATAGAATTGTCGGTCGGCAAATTCCATTAATTCAGCAATAAGATTCAGAAGAGAATGGAAAGTAGTATAGAATGAAATGAGCCAAATTACATGATTTGGCACAGCCAATTTAAGAACTCTTTCGATGCACAAACTAAAATTCATTGTTGTAAATGGTTCCACGCTATTACGTAATAAAGGCACTATCCATTGTTGGCATAACGCTATTATGATCAATGTCAAACAACCAAACTGAAATATACGCTTACATTATACAAATTAAATCAAAAAGTTGGAAATAAGATTAAGTTGAATGCCACCAAGCCATTTTTAAATCGGAACAATTTTCTTTAAAATGTGCTTCTAGAGTTTCAAAATTTAATGGCATACGGTTAAGAAATTAAGCTCTCTAAAGCAGGAAATAAACATCTACACCTCAGCAGTTCGTTTCACAATGAACGATTTTCTTCGTCCATTTGTTCGTGGAAATTGCAATTCATAGCATAAAGTTGGAGCAAATATGAAGTAGTATAAATTTTGTAGTGTTAAACTGTGTGGATATGTCAAGAGATTTCTTTTCTGCAAAGTTAAACTTCGAATTTTTAATCAGGAAAATAGTGAATACTCATGTTTTAATTTGAGCAATTTTCTCTGGGAGAGGGGGAGATGGGGAGACATATGTCAATGAATCGATTTAATCCTAATCATTCATATTTCGTAACGCTTTTGATTAACTTATTTTAGAAGGTAATATCAATTAAAGAAGATTAGTACTAAGAAATGTTTCAATTATTATTAATTTCTAATTTTTGCAAAGTTCGTAGTAAAAGTCATGTATAGCATTTTTGACTTGTTTTTCAATAACAGTCATGTTCCTTTAAACCTGATTTTTTTGGGAAAAAATCTAAAAACAAGACAAACAACTTTTGGATTAGCTTACAAAAAAAATGGAAATAATTACAAACTGAGAAATATTTCCGAGAAAAAACACAGAAGCCAGTAGTGCACGTTGTGCATTTTATAGTATATTTCATTTTCGAAAAAAAATGTAAGCAGGACAAAGAAAATTGATAGCGAATTCGGTAAGAGATTGCAAATCAATGAGCCATGCCATGTAGGAGTAGGCATTAACTACAAAAACAGTGCACACAAGGACAAAAGAATGTAAAACTTCATAACAGAAAAGAACCGAATGATTTTTTAAGATAAGGAGTCATAACCACACGAGTATGGCCATGTCAACACAAAGAAGTGCTCCATAAAATCTATTCCACCCCTCCGTTTCCATTACTTATTGACCTTGACCAACAATTTTCAAAATTATTTGATGAGGGGTGTCATTATAAAAGTTTTTCCATACTTTTATAACTTAGTTGGTTTTAAAAAAAATTAAAGATTTACGGCAACAATAAGCTCCGCATCAAGTTATTTGGCATAGACAAACTCGGACTCGGACAACTGTTAAAGCTTAAATCATTTGACAAAGATTGGACAAGTGCTACACTGACTAGTAGTACATGTATAAATCAAATCAAGAAAAATAAAAAGCAAAAAACCAAAAAGTAGAATAAGCACGCTTTGAAGGACATCGAAAGCTCTTTTTCATCTTTCGGTAGCTATTATCTGCAAAATTTTAAAACGACAAAAAATTAGATAACAAAATTTGACGATTAAAAAAAAAATTCCTATTTCACCTTAAGATTTCTGTTCTTCGTATTCATACATCTATACCAGTAGTTTGTGTGAGCATATGAGGTGAGTTTCAAAAAAAGTATTACATACACCGATAGTGAAAACACTGAATATAATGGATAACTCTGAAAACAGATAGAAGATGAATTAAAGCCTGCTAATTTTCATGATATAAAACTCAATTAACTGGAAAGAAAAAAACTGTAACTACTAATTCCAAAACTACCTGCAAAGTCCAAGTGATTGCAGCAGGTACGAATATATGTAATGAAAATATGCACAAGTAGAAAGCGAAAGCCAACTGATTGCTAAGCCATTTCCACGCTAGAAAAAAATTGCTTTAATAAATTTTGCGAAGAATAAAGAATAGTTTTAATAAATTCTGCAAAGGTTTAATAGTTTTCAATCTGATAAAAAAGCAAAATGGTCAATTCATGAAACCTTTCAAGTGATTTTAAACTCCAATTTTAAATTTGTTTCACTATTTAACATACCCATCAACTTCTCTACAACAAAGACAATGAAAACAGATATGTTCGACATCAGCACCATTGCCAGATTAGGCCATTTCCACCACGGATCCGTTAAAATAAAGTAAACCCAACTAGCTGGTGATATCAGTACTCCATATCTACAAATTATCAAATAAGAAAAGCCGATCAGTTATAGGTTAACAAATACTAGCTTCTCTCACGCTATTATTTACTTCATGAGATTTTCGAGAGCAAGACGACCATTTGATACAAATAGCAGAAGAACCGCAAGATTGAAAAATCCACGGTAATCCTTCCACCCGGAACTCTCACTGAATAGTGAATTCTGCGCAACATGAACTGGTTTTTCTAGATCAAAGCCATTCCTGCAAAGAAAGAAAGTGAGTCAAAAAAGTTCAGTTTAATTCATAAAGGGGAAAAACAAATATAATCAGAATAAATATATGATGGACAAAAAAAGAAATTGGTAAAAATACGATAGAAAGCGAACTTTTCAACTTGAAATTAAAATTCATTTTGAGCTATAATAATTATAAAAGAGGAGAGAACAAAACTCATTTTCTAGGAGTAATTGAACATTGACTTGAAGATGAAGGGATATTCGGATCATTTGATTGCAAAGATGGTAGTCGTTTTCGTGACAAATGCTTCTGATCATTCATTCTTTCTAAAAATTCCACGAAAATTACCAAATATAACAGAATTAGAATTATAATTCGATTGTCTTTTTGAATGAAAACAAAACAATTTTTGGCAAATGCTGCGTTTTTTTCAAAGAAAATTGTGAGGGTAAGTGTTATAAAGTGATATGAATATGTGCTTGAGCATAGAAATGCCATGACCAATTTTATAGATCTCGAAAAAAAAATTAATAGCTAAGACATTTTCAATTAAAACTTCACCAAATCACATCAATCATTTCTTGCTGGCATACAAACTATCGTATTTTAATCACAACTCAATAGAACCTAAAAGATTTCAAAATCACAACGTTACATAACAAACTGAATAGTATAAGATGGCAAAAAAAGAAAGAAAAAAGGCCATTCTCTGATGTAATACCATGGGTTACGATGATCCCTTTTATTCATCCACCACTATGCATATCTGCTTCATGTCGCTAACACTCCATACCTCATCGGATCACTTCATTCCTCACATTTCTTATCATTCTCCGTTGTCTACCATCACAGAGCTGCAAGCATAACGTCATATCCTCTAAGTTTTCTCCATCATTCGCTTCTCTCCATTCCATCAGATCAGTTCACTTTCGAGCTCAAAAGCTCAATCATCTCTTTTCTGTAAATGACAATCGCATCCGTGGGAGGGGACAGTGCTAAGTTGACTGATGAAGAATCGATACATGCAAGGACGAATTTATAACTTTCCCATGAAAAAGCAGGGAGAGTGGGAGAGAGAGCAGCTAATTTAGTATCATTCACGTGAAATGCGAACGTACCAACAAATATTTCGGTCCGATGTGAGAACGACAGAACCAATTCATACCCGCCCATCGCTCCCGCTTTCTCCCGTTTTTTTTTTTTTTCAACTATCGCTCGTTTGATATTTATGCATGCAAATTTTTATCCCAACTGCTATACATTGAGCCTTTACTTGAAACTTCTGGTTTAAAGCTCGGAAAGACCAATAACATAGGCCAAAAAGGGAGCGTTCGTTTTTCAGAAAGATTAAATTTGTTAAATTTTACTATGAAATAACTTTGAAGTTGCAAAAATTTCTCTCATTGTTGCATATTCAGCATTCTTTCCTATGCAAATGCTCAACAAATGCGCTTATAAATGAGCAAAATTGATGGATAATAGGTATTCTTTAGTTGATCACTTGACCTGACAGTTACACCGGACAGTTCATTGGTGGGTTTTTAGCTGGAATCTTCATGTCCATTAAGTGAGCTATTAGTTATTTCTGATTGTGGAAGTGATAGTGCTTTAAAGAAATCCTCCAATGAATGAATGAAATTTAAGGGAATGATTGATTAAAATTTGTCAAAAGAACGAATTTTTCAATGAAGCATTTAATTAATTAATTAATTAATGCTGATGAAGATTCATCATTACTTAACTTGATCAATTAATCAATGGAAAATTTAGATATTTCGATTGTTGGCTTACTTCTACAGCGACAATCCAACATTTTCCTGTCATTACTGATGATTTTGTGCATAGCCGTCTAACAACAAAATGAAATCAAAAAATAGGGTCATCCTTTATTTTCACATCTGTTCCCAATTTTTTTCTCAAAACTTTTACACAATTGAAAATTTATTAATTTTTAATCGTAACAATTAGTATATCATTAGAAAGCAATATTTCTTTTTTTAAATCCATCCAAAATTTGAAATTTTGAAATTGCTCGGAAGATTGCGCACCATGGAAATGTACAAAAAAATGGTGAATTGAATTTTAGAAAAATATATGCACGTAGTAGCTATTGAAATAGCCATTCATAATTCGCCTATTTACCTATGCATTTAATTTTAAGTGTTAAAATTTGTTAAAAAATTTGTCGAATACGGTTTCAATGGTTTAGATAAATTTCATGTCTCAGTTTTTTTTCAGAAAACAGCTGAAAAAATGAAAAGTATCGATGAATCAATAAGTTTGGCAGGGAAAACTGATTCGGAAATTACGAATGTCACAAGCAAGCGATCTGTCGAAAATAAATCTCTCTCTTCCGAAGTTGTTACAGCTTTTACTGAAACTAATTTTCGTTTTATGGAAGTTTTTTTGCTCATCAATCCATCAATTTCAAGTTTTATGTGCTTAATTTTATCAGATGATAATGGAAAAACGGCATTTTATTTTCTATTTTCTTTTATAACAAAATGCATTTCCCGATTTGTATGCATTTTTCATTTTTTCGATCAGGAAAATGAACAATCCGGAATTGAAGCAGAACTACCAATAGACGTAAAGACAAAAACCTTGTTGAAAAGTGGGGAAATAATTGAAATTGATAAAAAACGGTATTCCTTAGAGTCTCATATTTCAATAAGTGTAAAATTTTGAAATCGTGACCATACATGATCAAAAACGCAAAAAATGCTAATCCTCAAAGAATTGTTTAATAGCGGTCTGTATGCGGAAAAAACTGACATCGTCATACTCACCTGTGAAAAATCTACAAAACTTAGGCGAATTTTTCGCACTTTTTTTAGATTTTTTTGTGCAAACTATCAATCTGATGAATGCTTTAAATATCTTATTGAACTGGATCAACTTTCGATAAAACAAACCAAAAATAAATGAATTTCAACTTCGAAGAAATTTCAGTTATACTACGGATGGGCCAATAAAAGGTGATTACGGTGTTGTCGGTCTAATGGAGAAGGGAAATTCAAAGGCATTATTTGCTTTGCATTATGAATCACAAAATTGCAAAATCAAACGACTGCAGGTTTAAATGAATTTATTAACATCCATTTTCTTAAGCCAAAAACTAGCAATTATTGCCGTATTTAAATTGACATTTCAATTTTATTCATAATATAAACATATCTGTCAAATTGCTATTTTGATATGAATCATAGATTATTTGATAACAAATATCTCATTTCCTCCATATCATTTTTAATTATTGCCAATATCGTGTTGTATTCTAGTGCTCTTTGTAAACTCGAAATAAACCATTTAGTTTTAATGGAAATAAAATGAAGATTGAAATAGCATCAAATAATATTCTGAAATACTAAAACCCTAATATCAGATGAATACTTCATGGATTTATTAATTTCAAAAGGCTAAATTAAATTAATGCAAATTATAGGTGGAAATAGATGTACTGAAAAGTAGTGCGAAAGTTAGAAAACTGACGCATATTGCTTCTTTAATTTCACAGGGAAAGAATGTGAAAGTTAATATACGGTATTTTATGATAAAAATGGTAAGTTGCCCTCATTAAATGTTCAAAATGATGTCAAATATCAGTAAACGTGGAGGTTTAAATTATTGGCTGTTTTCACGTAATTTTGATGTAATATAGTGAATGCTGTAGGAAAATTAGTGTAAATTATAGATGGAAATAATATGCTCGTAATAAATTATTAATAATATATCAGTGAATCGATTTAATCTTAATCATTCATATTTCGTAGCGTTTTTGACTAATTTATTTTAGAAAGTAATATCAATTAAAGAAGATTAGTGCAAGAAATGTTTCAATTA